>JAJOZX010001554.1:22500-170000 GCA_023014485.1 Bathynomus jamesi
TCATCTAGCTACTCTACTCCTCTATTATACGAGTCAGATGTCATCTTCACGAGTTACTCCTTGTCACTCAACAAATATATTCATTTGTTTACTCTGTTCCTCGTCTAAGCCGCGTTCCATTCTGCGTTATTCAAATTAAAACATTAAATCTACAGCCAAAGCGTTTGATGTCTTTCTGTTAAATGTTCAGACACCATTTGTATCACGCAAACAACTTAAGTATTCATTTAAAAAAAATATATATTATTTTTTACAAAAGATCCGAGCTTACCCGAGAGACTAAACTGAAATTTCCGCTTGCTGTGATGATTCTGGAGGGGAAATAATGTATGAATGTATGGCGATGATGCAATGACAAAATTAAGATTAAAGTCCTCAGAATGGAAAATATTGTATTGTTAATTTAGTAAAAGACAGAGCTTAATGAAAACAAAAAGGTCGTAAATCTCGAATCTCGAATCCGAATCTCGAATCTCGAATCCGAATCTCGAATCTCGAATCCAGATCCATTCTTCATATCTGCTCTTTTTATAAAACTGTCTGCCATCTTACTGTAGATTTCAACATTTGGTACTGTTCGCCCTTGGTCCCTCCTTCCTGCATTAAAAAAACTGTACCTATGTACTTTATTGTTGCTTCAAAGTGCATGATTTTGTACTAACAACATGGAAAGGAAAAGCCATATGACGGTGGGGAGGTACAGCTTCACATGCAGTCCAGAACACGGGTCGGTACATCATCTGAACGCAAAGGAGGTTTCCCTTTCCAACCACTACCCAGATCAACATCATTACTTCGCTGATCTATCGTGAGGCGGTGGTATCATGTGGCCACGATAGTAGCTCAATGTATTCTAATCCATCAAATTATTCAGCTCCCCAAGCAATGACTTTAAATATTGGACAATCACTCAACTATTTCTAACCATGAAAACTAATAGCAGAATCTCTATTCATTAAATTATAATGAGCAGTATTCGAACCAGGAACCTGTTTCATTTGTTTCAGAAATAGTCTTCTTCAGATTCCCTGTTAATCTGTTGTCGGATGTAAGATGTCATGACCAACCTCAGTATTTCACAGTTGCCAACGAAAGGCTATTCAATCGACTCCACCTACCACGATTTATTTGAGTTCATTATTGTATCAATCTTGCAAGAAATATTTCAAGGTTAGTGGTCTATTTTCAGTTATTCTTTTATTTTTAATATATAGGCCTACACATTTTTCCCTTCCCTCAATCTTCATACTAATTTAATACTAAATTTTTAAATTGTACACACACACACACACACACACACACACACACACTTTTGATTGATAAATATTGCTCCTGTCTCCATTGCTTTATGGAATACGTTGGTTATAACCGATCAATAAATTTGGTCCTCGCTATAATTCAGTTCATTTAAAATGGTTCAGATTTGTTCCCAAAACATAAAATAGGTCATATTAGAATGTAAAACTATCAAATATAACATATGAATCATTAATTCTTCTGCAGACCCCTCGACAAAGGTTATGTACCACCCAGTAATTTTGGTTAACTTTGGTTTTGCTTCCGCCCGAATTGCTCATTCTGACGAAGATCAAGCTCTTTACTCTAACTTAGACCTACGGTTTAATGTGGAATCCGAACCACGCCCCACCACGGGCGGTCAGAAATTATAAAGTCCTCGCTCGGACTCGATCTCACGACCTCACTATTAGCACCCAGGGTCTTAACCACTAGGCTACCAGGGTACCCATTTATCCATTTATCCACAAACGAATTTTTTATTGTGTGGAAGGATGAACAGCTGGGTTTGGCTGCGTGCCGCCTGCCGTCACCCGGATCTCGATCCCGGGGTCGATGGATTCGTAATCAGCGATGCTAACCACTACACCACCGAGGTGCATATATATATATATATATATATATATATATATGAAGTGGCTACCTCTGATAAAAAATTTTGCAATATACAATTTGAAGTACCTTGTTTTTCTGGTTCCTAATCCCCCTTCGTATAAGATTACCAACAAGAGGTAACAAGTCAACACTGAACGGACAACCGCTGCGATAGGATTAAAAGAAAGGTCATTTGGGCGTTGTATTTAAACCAAAAGCCCCCCCCCCCTTCCCCCCAAAAAAAAATTCCTGCGAGAAAGAGAGCCAAATTCCACCCTTTGTTTCCAGCCTTCCAATTCATGAATTCGGGGTGGGTCGGAGGAGGGAGAGGTTGCAGGAGCAATTCGAAACTAGTTGGCATTTAACCTTAACCCATTCCTAAAGACTTTCTCAGATAAATTATGTAAAATGAATTTTAATATTAACGATTAAATTATTTTATTTACACTTTAAAGTTTTTTTTTATTATTTATAAAGTTGTATTAATTACGTTTTCTTCTTTATTCCAATGTATGCGCACTTGCGGAAAAAAGTTCGCCGAGAAATATGACACTATTTCAACATTTCTAAAAAACAAAAAAAAAAAAAATACTAATTAGAAATAACTAGATTTGCGAATTTTATTAGTCACTTAGTCCCCCCCCTCCACACACACCCCACACCCCACTAAAAGAATAAAATAAAAAAAAATGTTCAAAGGAAAATTGAATATTACCAATTAGAATTTTTTTTATGATTTTTAGAAATTTTATGTTTCTAGCCGAACTTATTTCCGAAGGTGTACGTACATATAAGTGTGCATTCTGACTGTATACCATTTAGGGGGGGAAATTCTTTTCTTTACAGAGGATACCGTAACTTATATCATTACATTTAAATATAATTCTTACGACACAAATTAGAAAGTTTTCAGGTTCTATTACGTCATGTATACAGAGGGTTAACACACACACACACACACACACACACACACACACGTGTATATATATATATCCATTCATTCGCAGAACACTTAATTATTTAACAATAACAGACATCGATTTAATGAGATTTAAAATTTTCTCTTGTTGAATTTTGTCCCATTTCGACTTCAAAATGTCAATCAAGTCTTGTCTGGAAGTGGTTTTATTCGACGTTTTACTCAATGCCAAGCCTAAGAGAGCCCACATGCGTCCAATGGGGTTTCTATCCGATGTTTGACCCGGCCATTGCAGTCGTCGGATGCCTTGATCGTCTTGCCAACGTCCTATGGCAGTCCCGGTGCGTGATTCTTCATGAGCAAGATGCGCCGCAAGTTTGTGTTTCCTTCCCAATGCGGTACAAATTGACCAATATCAATCACAGTCATACTCGTATTCCCTCAGGCTTGCTCTACACAAACTGGATCAAGAACCAGAAGTATTTGCAATCGCAAACCGTACGTATACAGGCCTGTATTTATTTAAGAGTAATATTTCTTACTTATCTGTAGATTCAACAGGGAAATAAACTGTATTTGTAAACTCAAAGGTAATAAAATTTGGAGAAGACTACGTCTCATAGTGGAATAACCTCCCCCCCACCCCCGCCCCCCGCCCCCCAAAAAACAATAAAATTTGGAAAAAAACTTCAATTTCTTAACTTTTTTCTTTATTTCGTAGTTACGATTTCAATATTTCTGCAATGTACCTCTTTATAAGCTTTGTAAGCTTGACCTTCGTGAAATGAAGAATCTTCGCGCGGAACATTTGAAAGGTTGAAAGAAAAAGTATATATATATATATGGTATGGGAGTGAACGATTTTATCTTCTGGTTTCTTGATGAGAGGCTCTCTCTCTCTCTCTCTCTCTCTCTCTCTCTCCATCCCATGAGGAAGTGTCGGCGTTCCGTTGTTGGCATTCTTTGAAATTATTGGGGGACCTGCTGGTCTCCTTGTGGAATTAGTAAGCCCCAGATTCGAAGTCCCACGAATCATACAACAAAATCTTGTTCTCAAACTCGAGTAAAATTGCGAAGGACGCTTAGATGAAACCGGGCACCTTTCTTCACTCGTTACGTTCTCAGATAGCAGGGATCCGTTGGTCCAACGTTGTTGTATATACCAAATATCAACGTCATCTCGACGGATACTTGCCACCCGAGTTATTTTCTCTTTTTTAATTGTTTAGTTTCTCCGTTGTTCTTGTTTCACAGAACGTTCGTTATTAACGTAAATGGTTCAAAATTAACGGAATTTAGACGTTATTTTTTTTTACCCTGATATGAACGATATTATTGTAATGTATTTCCAGGTATGTTCAAAAAATGCCTTTTCAAAGCCAAGGACCGCGAAAACAATGAGCACCACTGCTGCAGATGCATTAAAATTACAGTGTTCAGAACATGCAATGGACATGTTACGATAAACGTGTGAATACGGAGAGGGGGGGGGGGGGGGGCTATACTCACTTCCTACATGTTCTTTCACCCACCCAACTCCCCTCCCCCAGATACCATGTCGTGCGAAAAGTTATTTAAACTGCAATTGTTTCTTTTATATATATATATATATATATATATTATATATATATACACACACACAAAAGACACCAAACAGCAACAGGGGGGGGCTGGTCCCTACGAAGCTGTCTGTTAAAGGAGGAAGGTTAAAAGATAAAAGAAACTTTAAAGGTAAATGAAAATTTTAAAGCAAAATAAGAACGAATCCGAGTGAAAATTCTACAATACTTTTATGGTCTAATATATATATATATATATATATATATATATACAGTACTAGACTGCGCGGCTGCACTTGAGTAGCAGAGCGCCGTTTCCCGTTCTTCCGTAGGCCCCATTTCTTAAATACACTTTTTTCCTAAAAAGATTTTATTTATTTTGAGTAAATATTTTTTGCAGTTAGGTTAGGTTAGGTAAATATAGTTAATGAAATAAATAAAATCTTTTTGGAAAAGTCTGTTTAAAAAAATGGGACCACAAAGCGAAAGAAGTACCGCAAAATCCTCGAAACACAACCTAAGGGAGGACTAGGAGAGACGACTGTGTTACTAAAACCTTCCCTGGTTCTTCCTTAATGAGTATACTAAATTTGGTGCAGATTATACTAGCCGTTAGGTGTGTATAAACGAACATAGAGGACCCCCCTTTCCAGTCACCCTACCCTAGGGAGGAACTAGAAGGGGTGGGTTTGTTACTAAAACCTTCTCTGGTTCGCCCTTAATGTGTATACTAAACTTGATGCAGGTTATCCTAGCTGTTTAGACGTGTATAAACGACCAGACAACATCATCATCACCGTACCCTATATACGTACCCTATGCCCTCGTATATACGCATTATTTCACCCGCTATCATTAATTTTGGGGGCATTATTTAATAAAAATATTGATGGATATATTTAGAGCGACCTTCATTCTAAAAATCTGAATCTTTTTCAGTTTGTTTTGCCTGAATAATAAAAAGCGCCAAGTTATCTTTATTTCAGAATGGTTTACTGCGTCAAAATTTCAAGGTCATTTTGGGCGATAAAGTACAGTAAACATTCTGGAGTAAACTGTAACTATACAGTTAAGTCTAAATCAAATATTCTTTATGACCATGGATCTGTAAATCATTCTTAATTCATATTCTACTTTAAATGTGAGCCCCCTATTTGACACCCCCACAACGGTGCCACACGAAGTGAGTGCCAAATGGTTAAAGGGAGCAATTCGGAATCTTTGTTCGGGTCACGTGACTTTGACGTGGCCTGAAAAGGCGAGAAATTTGGAGTGCCTGCCACGATGAGGTCAGTTGGAAATGGCGTATTTTGGCTCTCTTTTGTTTTCTTCTGATCATCACCAATACACCTTTTTACAATCATAAAAAACCGCTTCTCCATTATCGAATTTCTTAATTAGAACTTATTATTATATTTATAACTAATAATTACCATATATATATAAATATATACAGGGTGTCCCGTAAGTCTGGACCCATAGGGAAAAATAATAAAATTACAAAATAGTCCAAAAATTTATTACATAATCTGTTCAAAGTGTCCGCCGTTGTGTCGCACACATAGTTGAAGACGCAATCTCCACTGCGACAGCACTTTCTGAATCACAGTCGCAGAAATTTCTTGACACGCCTCCACAATGCGTGCTTTAAGGTGGAAAATGTTCTGAAGTTTGACCTCGTACACTTTGGCTTTCAAGTGGCCCCCACAAATAAAAATCATAATAAAAAATAATAAAAAAATAATAATAATAAAATAATAATAATAACAATAAAAAAAATATATTATAAATCCCTATGGGTCCAGACTTACGGGACACCCTGTATATATATGAGATGAATTTCACACTTAAACACATGAAATGAATGAATGATACAAACCTACAAGGCAAGAGAAAAAATTATTCCAAGGCCTGACGAGGTGTATTGGTGAATACACGAAAGCGCTTGGAATATTTTTTTCTTTTTCCTTGTGGGTTTGCATCATATATATATATATGGAAGGCGAGATGGCGGAAATATATAATGTACATATGTACAACAGAACAGAGAAATAAAAAAGATTAGCACATGATTAACAAGCGTTGATTAAAGGCAAAAGACATTTTAACAAGATATTGCCAATTTTATACATTCCCGCACTGTTATTGAAATTATTTTTAAAATGGATAAATGCACATTCTAGAATATTCCTTTCAATTATATCTGTGTTTTTAGCGAGCGCTTTAGAACTATCCCACTTTATACTATGATTACAACTATACATATGGTTAATATGATGAAACAATACATTAGAATTATTTGCTGTTCTACACGCATATTTATGCTGTATAATATATATATATATATACTAGATTTAAGTGTGGTGTGACGTGTTTTTGGTATTGACGCCGATTAGTTGGTTGGGTTCGGATCCACTGGCCTTGGGGTTTCTGGGTTGCCCTTAAAATCACTCGGGCATCAAGATGGCGTCGATGCTTCGGTTAGTAAGCCGTTGAAGGGATGAATAATGAATGATAGCTTACATAACTTTTAATATGATAACTAATGGGAGTAAATGAACCGGCCTAACGGCAAAGGTTTTGTGAGTATAGCACGGGTTATATCAAGTAGAAGAATCATCTCGGGTGTGGCTCGACTCGGATTATTATTATATCTTCGAGTCTCGCGCATGCGCAATGGAACCACGCCTTTCCTTTAAGGCTTGGTATTATTCGCGTCGTACTACCCGATGCGGCGATACGCCTCCTCCAGGAGAGGAGCGGCGTTCTATAACACATATATATATATACACACACACTGTGTATATATACTGTATATATGTCATGAATTAAGTTAAATTAAACCAATAGAAGTGTTAGTAATATACAAACTTTCATTAGCTAAATCATCCTCATTCTCTAACTACCGTTCGAAAAATAATATAAAAGGTGGCAAAATCACGTACAAAGAACAGACTTGTTGCGAAGAACTTGTGGTTGGTCAATTACTCACGGTCAAACGAACTTAAAACTATAAATAACCAAATGCTTATAAGTATTAATAGAATTTAGTAGAAATTATTAATCACAACATTTTTTGGCCTTTTTGAAAATTAAACTTTTTGTATTTTATAATTTTACATTTTCTTCTCCAAAGTCAATTTAGTGTATTAATATTTAAACAGGGTGTAAATAAATTATTATTCTTACATAATAAACAATTTAGGAACAGTATTTACGTAAGATTTAGTAAATTATTGAATTTGTGAATCACCTGAGGATCAGGGCCCCCAGCCTCAATTACCAAACGATAGTTTCGTTAAAACTAACGAAACTATCACGACTTAACCTAACCAATCGTCAAGGGCGTACAGTTGACCTAACCGGGTATTCAATTTTATTTATTATTATATTTGGTACTGTAAAGCAAAAAACTTGTTTACGGATGAAACTTTGGGAGACTAAATTACTGGAAAGATCTCGTGAATTTAACCCTTTAATGCTGACCGTTGCCTTATGGCAACATCAGCTTGACGATCGATTTTGAGCCTTACGATCTGAATATTAGAGGTTATTTTGGCTTGAACAGGAAAAAAAAATGTAAAATTAAAAATTTTATAACAGTAAAATGTCCACAAACATGAACGATAAGCGCTTGTGACAGACGCGAAGTGAAGACACTGGAATCGGGGGTTCAACTCCCAATGATGCTCTTTAGTAATAATACAGGAGTTAGCTCAATAGGTCCCATACGTTAGACTGAGAGTTGTTTAAGTTTCTGGCCCTCTTTAGTGATTAATATCGACACCCTTTTAAACTGACTTAACCTAACCTAAACTATGCTAACCTAACCTTACCTAACCTAGCGTAACCTTACTTAATCGGTAATCTTCTAGTTTAATGTCTCAAAGTCGTCCAGAAAATTTGACGTCACAAATTATTCAAATAAAAAAAATATAACTGATATTAAGCACACCGGACAAAAAATTAGTCACCCCTAATAGCACCGATAGTAGGAAGTTCAAGGTCACACAGAGGGCGCTGATGTAGCATTGGTAAGTGACAAGTAGCGGTGACGTAGCACACAGGATCAGATCTGTTTCGTGAGGTGGTGAAGAACAAAGTGTGTGTTGGATATAGTCTGCAAAATGGGTCGTGAGGCAGACGTTACTCAGTGGCAAAAAGGAGCCATCGTGTTTGGCAGAGCCCACGGACACAAAATGTCTGAAGTAGCCCAATTTGTTGGTGTGTCAACGCGTACTGTCCAGCGAGTTTACAAAGAGTGGTGTAGTTCGCAATCAACTGACAATCGACGGCGTAACTGTGGCCGGAAAACAATTCTCGACAATAGGGGCCGCCGCCATGTTTCTCGTCTAGTAACTGCAAATCGTTTTCAAACCAGAGAACAATTGCTCCAAGAAACCAATGAGGTTCTCCAGCGACCAATTTCCTAACGGACATTGCGACGAGAACTGCATGCGATGGACATCTGGAGCAGGGTACCACGGAAGAGGCCGCTGTTAACAGCAAGTCAAAAATTGGCACGTTATAAATGGGCTCAGAGGCACAAAAACTGGACTGCGGCAGATTGGAAACGTGTAATTTGGTCCGATGAGTCCCGTTTTTGTTTGTTCTCCAATGATGGGAGGCGACGAGTACATCGCAGGTCCAATGAAGCCTTTAATCCTGAATGCGTCGAAGGTGTTGTTCAGGCTGGAAACAGAAAGTGAAGCGCAGGAATAGACACCCACGGACTCTGGCGGAACTTCGGGACCGGCTGATGAACGAGTGGCAGCAAATCGATGTTCAGTACATGCACAACCTCGTAGAGTCTCTGCCTCGCCGGATTTGTGCGGTTATCAAGGCCAGAGGCGCCGTCACACGTTATTAGGTACATTCTGAGAGGGGTGACTAATTTTTTGTCCGGTGTGCTTATTTAAACCACAATAAAAGTACACTTAACCTAACCTAACCTAACCTGCCATGTCTAAAACAACCTCTACAATAAAAATAAAAACAAAATTAATTTGAGATGTTTAAACACAAAAGTACACTCCACTTAATCTAACCCACATTAACTCGTCGATTAAATATCCCTTGAACCCATTCTCACCCCCGTCCCCCGGCCCCCAGTCCCAAAATAACTAAAGAACCAACCATTATTATAAAGTTCTGCCTGTCTACCACAGAATGTTCATTTCTCAGTAATTAGTCTATAAACATATTCTAAAATACCAACCATTAATTTATAATTAAAATAATTAATTAATATTTTCTTTAATTAATTTAAACTTAATTTCTTTTATTGTCTTTGATGTCTGTGATCAAGATTTTAGAAGACCATGAATTTTAATTAATTAATTTTTCTTCACGGTGCGTAAATGTGCGTGTTCCAATAATGTTTTAAAAACGCAAAAGAATTATATATTGATGCCTATATTTTTTCGAGATTATAAAAAGTAAATTGTGGGTTAGATTAAATTTGGTTAGGTTAGGTTAGATTAAATTTGGTTGGTTAGCTTAAATTTGGTTAGGTTAGGTTTGATTAAATTTGGTTGGTTAGCTTAAATTTGGTTAGGTTAGGTTAGATCAAATTTGGTTAGGTTAGGTTAGATTAAATTTGGTTGGTTAGCTTAAATTTGGTTGGTTAGCTTAAATTTGGTTAGGTTAGGTTAGATCAAATTTGGTTAGGTTAAGTTAGATTAAATTTGGTTGGTTAGCTTCAATTTGGTTAGGTTAGGTTAGATTAAATTTGGTTAGGTTAGGTTAGATTAAATTTGGTTAGGTTAAGTTAGATTAAATTTGATTGATTAGATTAAATATGGTTAGGTTAGCATAGGATAGGTTAGCTTAAGTTAGTTTTTTTAGTGCGTCGATGCTGTGATCTCGTTTATCCGATGATTATAGATCCAGTTTTTAAATGAAATACAAACGTTTCGGTTCTTACTTTTCTCATCATCAAGTGAGGCTTCAATATGCACGGGAGAATAATAATAATAATAATAATAATAATAATAATAATAATAATCATTAGTCTGTTTAATATTTTTCGTATCGACGGAGGGGACCTACAGCTTTACCTGGAATCTGAACCATCTCAGGGTTGCCACATCGTCTGTTTACAAAGAAAGGTCTCTCATCCACCTACTGAACAGATCCAACGTCGCTGAACCTCGCGTTTAGCGTGACGCAGTAACGATTTTCGACAATGAATGAAGAAACATTTGCTTGAAAGAACGATTGGTTCGTGTGTTGGCTTCGGATATCAGCAGCAACGAAGGTTCGAAACCTCTCTTGGTTTCATCTCTGCGTTTATATATATATTGTGTAAGTTGGTTGTGGGTATTTGTCTTGATTTCCCTCTACTGTTAAAGGTGTTCGTAATTGTATTTCAGTTTCATGCTAATATTACTTTCAGGCTCATTATACCCAAAAAGGGCGGGGGCGGGTATATTTTCAGTGATATAAAGGAATTAATTTCTTAAATGGGGTGTCACAAAATTCTCTACCGATTTATAAGGATTAACATTAAAATATTTTGATCAATTTGAATAACTTGAAAAACCTAATTATTAACACCCAACAATCTTTCCTTGTGCTTCTAACACCAAATTTACACGTTTCTGGAAGGAATTCAGGAGTCAACGAAACAACGCTTCAATTTCAATGCTTTACAAAGCTTCTTTGAGCAAGAAATCAACTTGAATTTCGGTCTTGACTTTCTTCGAATAGTGCAGAGAGCTACATTCTCATACCCGGATTATGTTTAAGATTAAAATAATTTGACCTTATGAGGTTTCTGTTATTCTCCATAAGGACTAAAATGGTCAAATTTACAACCATGGGCATGAGAGGGTTAATTCATTTTTTGACATTTGCACCCAGATTTTCGAACGAATTTAAATCGGGCGAGTTTCCAGGCCATCGTCCGAGTTTAACATGAAAATTTGCTAAAAGAATTTTATTACAGTATCTCTAAAGTGTAATAGCAAATGTATTACGTAGAATAGTTAGGAAAAAGGTATTCAGAGAGAAACCAGAAGTTAGTGAAACTCAAAACCGCGTCTGGTAGTTTTCGAGTCAGTGTTCTTACCAAGTACGCCATCCAGAACCCCCAAAAAAGGGTTACAAGTTTTGTTCGCTGAATTGTGAAGTACAAACGACATGTATAGTTTTGTTTACGAACTGCAACACGCGCGAGAGTGACTATTTATTTTAATTGTCTTACAACGAACATGGTCGAGGTTCAATTTCTCCCTATAAAGTTTACAATTTGCTAAAATTATTGGTGCTACTATAGTATGCGATCTACCTACGATTCGGCGGTCTACCTTTTAATTATAGCTTCTTATCTTGTTTACTAATTGCTCGTTTACATCCCAATGTCAATCGCCCTTGACGATTGGTTAGGTTTAGTCATGATATTTTCGTTAGTTTTAACGAAAATATCATAACTAAACCTAACCAATCGTAGGTAGACCGCATACTAGAGTAGCACCAATATATTTTTCGTGTATTTTCTTTTGGGGAATAAATACTTTCTGATTTAGAAATTGTAAAATACTTTTAAATCGCCAAATACTTTTGAAATACAGTTTAAATGGAGTTAATAAATACTTAAAATACATTCGAATAATGAGGAATGTTCTTACGCAAATAGTAATACTACTGGTACTACTATACTATTATACTATATACTAGTAATACTATTACTAAGGTACTATTATACTATATACTAGTAATACTATTACTAAGGTACTATTATACTATATACTAGTAATATTATTACTAAGGTACTATTATACTATATACTAGTAATATTATTACTAGGGTACTATTACTAGTAATACTATTACTATGGCACTATTACTACGGTACTATTACTAGTAATACTATTACTAGGGTACTATTACTAGTAATACAATAGTATTACTAGTAATAGTACCCTAGTAATAGTATTACTAGTAATAGTACCGTAGTAATAGTGCCATAGTAATAGTATTACTAGTAATAGTACCCTAGTAATAATATTACTAGTATATAGTATAATACCTTAGTAATAGTATTACTAGTATATAGTATAATAGTACCTTAGTAATAGTATTACTAGTATATAGTATAATAGTACCTTAGTAATAGTATTACTAGTATATAGTATAATAGTACCTTAGTAATAGTATTACTATTTGCGTAAGAACATTCCTCATTATTCGAATGTATTTTAAGTATTTATTAACTCCATTTAAACTGTATTTCAAAAGTATTTGGCGATTTAAAAGTATTTTACAATTTCTAAATCAGAAAGTATTTATTCCCCAAAAGAAAATACACGAAAAATATATTGGTGCTACTCTAGTATGCGGTCTACCTACGATTGGTTAGGTTTAGTTATGATATTTTCGTAATACTATTACTAGGGTACTATTACAAGTAATACTATTACTAGGGTACTATTACTAGTAATACTATTACTAGGGTACTATTACTAGTAATACTAGGTTATTAAATGTGATTTACAGTTTTGTAGGTTCGTTCCCATTTTTAAAACGTTTTTTTCGCAGTGTCCATGGAACTAGTTGTATAAAATCCGTAGACTTTAATAAGTAAATTTTAGCATGAATGGAGAAAATGCAATAGAAAAATGATCCAAATGTCGAATACTGAATTACTGCAATTGCATCGTACGGTTAGAGAAGTATTAATAGTTATTTACTGACTGGTACGTTGCACAGCTTCTGCAACATTATAAGTATAATTGCAATCTTTGTTGAGCAGAAAATATGTTATTTTGGTTTCCCTTCACTTGATTGCCATTTTCCCCAAGCTGAAACATCACCAGAATTGAAGTGAACATCATAGGTGTTGTTACAAATACTAAACCAGAAAAAAGTTTTTGATACTCCCTGTTGTCTGTCTCAAAATAGGTGTTACTATTGCCAGTTCGTAATAATAATAATAATAATATTAATAACAACGTTTGGGGTTTTTAATAACGTTTGGGGTTGTTTAACCTCCGTAAAGGCACAAAGGTCCAAACCACGAGTCGCTACATCATCTGAATTGAGAGAATGGTCACTCATTCAGGAGCTTGGAGTTAACTCTTATATTCAGTCATTGGCTCTTTGATTCAAATTCGCGATATACGCTTTTCAAAATAATATTTTTTCAGCCTAATTTACATTTGCGACAACAGTTTTACAGCAAGACATTTTTTTTAATATGCAGGAAGGAGGGGCCAAGGACGAATGCCCGTTAAACCTAACCCCTACCCCTACCCCAAATAGAGGAAGAAGAGAGCTAAAAATTAGAGAGGGGAAACCTATAAATAATAATTCAGAGCTGGGCATTTGCGGCATATTTTGCGGTACTGCGGTACTTGCGGTACCACCGCACTACCACCCCGGGCCCCCATAACGCAGTACCGCAAAGGATCGCTGAAAGTACCGCAGTACCGCTACCGCATTCAAATTTCCGCGTACCGGTTTGGTACCGGTTTGGTAGTGCAGCAGTACCGCAGTACCGCAATATGCCGCAAGTGCCCAGCTCTGCCTATAATACTACAATCATGCATAGCGGCATAGCAATAATCACATAATTTTAAAAAAAATTTATGACCATATTTATGCGTTTGTTTACTTGCAATAATAAAGTCAATTTGATTTCAAATTGTTTTTTTCACTGCCCAAATTACGTTAGTATTGGTGTACGTTGCTGTACGTTGCTGTACGTTGCAGTATTTGCAATATTACAAAGTGGAATAAGGGGAAAATGAGACATTTTTAAAAACTGCATTCAACACATTGCAATTTATTTGTTGGTTCGGAACAATTTAACAAATCCTGTTAATTTGGGTGGGGTGGGGGGGTTAGAAAATGACGTCATAAGAGTAATTTAGAAACAAACATGGACGTGTAACATTGTAAAATGTCAAAGGCGGACATTTTTTATAAACATTTATCTATTTCTATAAAATGACATCATGTGAACTGTCCATATCCGAAGATAATGGCAACATCGCATCATTCCAAAGGCGAAAATTTGGTTGAAATTATAATAATTTATGAAAGAATATGTTGAAAATGGACAGTATTTTGTATCTAAAACAAAGATATCCTAGCAACGGTAACCATGGCAATAGAATCCTTACTATTTAACAATTTCATTTATTATCTATACTCTTCGTTTTTGGTAATTAATTTATTTTATTTATTATTTATTATTTATATATTTCCTTTATTTTTCTATAACTTAATTATTTATTATTAATAATATATATATATTTAATTACTTTATTTATAATAATTATTTATTTATAAATTTTTTATTATCATTTCTCTTTCCTTCCCCCACTTGACAACCTCAGCTGAAGTGGCTACAAAAAAATGGGACATTCAACAGAATTATAGATAGATAGATAGATAGATAGTCCTGAATCTTACTTAGTTTGTCCAACCGCTAGCCGCATATTTTGTCTCACTCGTAGACCAACTACTGTCTGTAGGAGACTCACTCGCAGGAGCTATAACTTATAGTTATTGTTTTAGGGGTACTTTTGTGATAATCTTCAGTTCTTTTGTTTTTCATTGTCACAACGAGAGAGAGAGGTCTAGAGTTCGCTTTGCACAATCGTACATCGAAATCAGTTCGCTATATATCTAATAAGTGATGTTCCTCACCCCATAGGCAGATCCAGAGGGGAGGCCAGGGGGCTTAATTGAAGCAACGGGGCTTAATTTGGAGGCCCCATACATCCTGGTTAAACGAAATAAGATAAAACGTTTGAATGCTTATGTCCACGTTGCTGCAATTAAGCTCCGTTGCTTCAATTAAAGGCCATGGTCCCCCTCTGGATCCGCCTATGCCTCACCCAACATTTGTTACCAATAAACTGCAAGAGAACAATTGACTTTTTCTGTAAACTGTCACATTGGACATGGATTTCACGTCCATTTAAATTATACAGAGAAATGCGATAGATATTATCTATATTTAATTGATAAATAACATACACGTGACAAAGGTCATGTTTGAATGAGGTTGTTCACCATCTTTCGCAACATCTAATGGTTATATGACTGAGGGAACCTACAGCTTTACGTGGGATCCGAACCACGGTCGCTACATAATTTGGAAGCGGAAGACGGTCTCCCATCCAACTACTACCTAGACCCAATGTCGCTTAACTTCACTGCCCGACGGAAAGCAGTGTTACGACATTGGCTAAGACGTAGCCCAATAAAGGACAAGTAAAACTTGTTTTTATTTGAAATTAAGAACAATTTCATTCGAGTTTTTCAATTCTTTTATGGACCAAATCTTCAGTTTCTGACTGAAATTGTTTATGTTCCTTCAGCTTATGCCTGAAAAGCTGCCATGCTTCCCAACGGCATATTCAGATAAGAATATTGTAATTAAACTTAAACTACTTGTCACGAAAAAAATACAAAATTAAACGTTTATGCCAACATTGTGTAAACCAATATGGATGTGATGTATATCTTATGTAATGTATTCTTTCTGAATAAAGATTATTGTTATTTATTATGTAGGAAAAATGCCTAAAGGCCTACACAAAGACAAAAAAGACAGCAATTCATCGGGTGTTCATTACAAAGCACCCACAGAAGGTGGGGGACTTGGGGACTTATAGAAATCGCTGTGGTTTTGGTACTTCCTACGAGTGTTTGAGGCCCGTTTGTTCACATTTTCTAAATATCTGCCTTTTCTAATTTTATATACAGGGTGTGCCAAAATGGTGTACAACTTTTGATTTGGTTATCAATATTTTTTTATTTTTAGGGTCGATTCTGTTCATTCTTGGCCTAAATTAAAGAGAAAGAATAAAAAAACCGTTGATTCCCATGAAGAAGAAGGGGGGGGGGGATTGTCAATAGTTCATGACTTGATCAATCCAAGCATCCATGCTCTGGATGACAGAGGCGACTCGGACACTGAAGTATCTTTCTGTGTTGACAGTGACATTTTGTCCTGCTTCATTTTCTTAGAAGAATGACCCAATTATACCATTAAGTCCGATTGCACACCAAACTGTCACTTTCTCAACGGAAAATGGTGGTGCTACATGTTCATGTGGTTGCTAGACTGACCGGAATCGCATGTTCTGTTTGCTAACATGCCGTCTAAGATGAAAGTAGGCCTCGTAACTAAAGAAAATATTGTCCAGAAACTCCTGTTCATTTTCAGTCCGTTGGACAATGTTGACATAAAATTCACGTTTTTCTCTGTCAATTTGACTTTGCAACATTTGTATTTTGTACGGATGCATTTGCAAATCCTGGTGTATGATTCTGCTCACAGTAGTATGTGATGTTCCTACCAAATGACAAAGCCTGCGTGTTGACTTTCTGGGTGAGGTTTGAAATTCTTGTCTTACAGTCTGAATCTTGTCAATTGTTGTTACAGCAGATTTCCGTCTGCTGTGGCCACTGCCTGTATATCTGAACTTCTCCACAATATGTTTGATGGTTTTGTAATGCGGAATTCTTGTGCTTGGAAAGGTTGATTGAAAGTGTATCTGTATTGCAACGTGTGACTTCGTGGAAAAATATGCCACTACGATCATTGTCCACTATGGGACGAAAAAAGGCCGACATAATCGGAATTCTGATCAACAAAACTTTTTGATGTTTTCTTTATATGGCCAACAAATAGAGAAAATATCCGTTTTAAAATGGCTGCCATTTTAAAATTTTTTACATCATTTTGGAACACTATATATATATATATATATATATGTGGTGTGTGTGTGTGTGTGTGCTACACATAGACCATGCATGGAACAAGGAACTCTTTTGGAATATTAAATCTACTATAGTTCGAATAAGTAATGGTAACTGGCAAATACTGGTTTTTCTTTTTCATGTTGGAAGCCCAACATGCACGGTCTGCATGTAACATATATAATATATATATATATATATATATATATATATATATATATATCTTGAAAAGCATCTTCAGCGTGTTACAGCTGCATAGCTTTAGGCAAAACATCTGTTGTCTGTTCGTACAATAACTAACAAATCTACTCTCTCTCTCTCTCTCTCTCTCTCTCTCTCTCTCTCTCTATATATATATATATATATATATATATATATATATATATATATATATATACACAGTACATACATCACCCGTTAAGACGCCGAGCTTCAAATCTGGAGAACGGGTTTTCCTCGACTTGGTTGTATATATATATATATATATATATACACAGTACATACATCACCCGTTAAGACGCCGAGCTTCAAATCTGGAGAACACGGGTTTTCCTCGACTTGGTTGTGTGTGTGTGTGTATATATATATATATATATATATATATGTGTGTGTGTGTGTGTGTGTGTGTGTGTAGGGGATGATGATGTGTGTCTGTATGTTCCATGTTCGTTTATACACGCTTAAATGCTAGGGTAATCTGCACCAAATTTAGTATACACATTAACGGAGAATCAGGGAAGGTTTTAGTAACACACCCACCTCTTGCAGTTCTCCCCAGGTTGTGTTTCGTAGGTTTTTTGCTGCGCAGGGCGCAGCGGCATTTTAGTATATATATATATGTATAATGACTTATGGTGGCTTGAAACGACGATTCAGGATCTACCTGCGTTCTGCGGTCGACCTCTCTGCAGCATCCCGCCGCATTTGCGGGATATGGTAGAGGAAAGAGTTGCTTTCCGCTCTCTTCCTGTCCTCGTAGACATTCACGCACAGCTGGTCAGGAACTTTGCACGAGTCCCTGTGCAGCTGGTTCTTGAAATTGTTCAGGATGCCGTGCTGAAGGTTCTTCAGTTCATTTGGTTGCACGTTAAAGAGTTTTGATCCTCGTATTCTGAATGTATTTTCCCTCCTCGTTTTCATGGCTCCCTGCCCCACTTCAGCTGGGACAATACAAAATCTGCCTCTTCTCTCATTCCAATGTGTTTCTATTTCCTTTTCAAAGATTGGGACACACTCCTTGAGTATTTTCAGAATGTATAATATTGTATTTGATAATAATAATAATAATAATGAATTAATGATAATAATAATAATTCAGAAAGAACGCATTACATAAGATATACTCGTACATCATATCCATATTGGTTTACACAATGTTGGCATTAACGTTTAATGTTGTATTTTTAGTGTCAAGTGGTCTAATTACAACATTCTTATCTGAATATGCCGTTGGGAAGCCTGACACGTTTTCAGGCAAATATCTTTAAGATTCACTTCAATTTCTGCGAAGGAAAATCGCCCTATGAATGGACTAAGTATAGTTTCTATTATTAGCAAGTTTGTACTTACTGATACCGAGAATAAATTCCTACAAGTCATTTAGTTTGAGCATATTTAAATCTCTGAACATTTGAGAAGTATGAGATTGTCTGTTATTATTGTTTGATAGAGTTTGTAAGCATTTTTTATGGATCACTTCTAGCGGATATCGTATATAATTCTTTGTACTACCCCATGCTGCAATTCCATATTGTAAGTGTGGATGAATAAATGAGAAATACAGTGTGAGGAGGGCATTTTGGGGATTTTTTTTTTAGTTTGAATATTATAGAGAGAAATGTAGATATTTTCGATTTGATATGTTGTGTGTGGCTGTGAAATTTAATTTTTCATCTAACTTGATGCCAAGAACTTTAACTTCACTTACTTTTGGAACAGGAGTGTTTCCAATTATTAATGGAGGAAGTGCGATTACAGGTTTTTTAGTTACAATCATATATGATGATTTTGTCAAGTTCAGTAAAAGCTTATTTGCGTACACCCATTTATAGACATAATCTAATTGCCTGTTCACTTCATTTATTAGGGAGTTGATTTGGTGGTGTGTAAAAGTGAGCGTTGCATCGTCTACATGTTGAGTACAGTTTAATGTTGTTGAACGATAAAAATAATTTACACGCATTAAGAAAAGTAAAGGTCCAAGGATAGATCCACGTGGAACCCTACTTTCCAATACAGCCAGAAACCTCGGGATTTCGATCACATGGAGACTCTGATACGCCAAGAGTTCGAGACGTTGAATAATAACAAAGAACTGTGCTGCGCTATTTGATGTGTTGGTTCGGACTGAATAAATTCTTTTCTTGTATGTAGGAAGCAATTTTACCTCTAATTACCTTTTCGAAGCACTTTATAAAGTGGGAGGTGAGAGCTACTGGCTGATAGTTCTTAGGCATTGCTTGATTACCTCCTTTGAATAAGGAGCAATGTCCGCGTTCTTTAATTGGAGTGGAATTTGTCCTGTGAAAAGTGATTTTCTTCATTATAAGTATAGTAACTTGGCTATACTCTCTTTTCATTTCTTGAGAAACATGACACACCATGTGTCTGGACCGCGGCTGAATTTTCTCGTATTTGGCTTATAAAAATAAAAAATCCATTAATAGATTTCTGTCTATGTGTTCTTAACTGGTTTGTATCTACGTCAAAGAATTCATCTGGATTTCCTATTTTCTTCTCGGACTTAGGGCCGCTGAACACAGTTAAATTGATCCTTATACATCTCGCTCATTTTTTTCTGGGTTATTTGTGTAGTCAGTTATCCCATCTTTTAACGGGACAATACTCTCTTTACATTTCATTTTTTTTTCGCAAAATTGTAAAAGTATTGTGGGCTATTTTTTATGCTTTCTGCTACCTTGTTTTCCTCCTCGTTTGTCTTGTTGACCTTTTCTCTTTCGCATATTTTTTTTTCTAGCTTGAATCTCCTTGCTTCATTTTTGCATCCAATTTAGTTTTACAAACATGAACTATTGAAGCTAATTTAACTATTCTTTCTGACATAGGAAAGAAATTATTTTCACAAATATCACTTGTTCAAAGTGTTTGTAGTGAATACTCTTATTTTAGTTTCAAGTTAAATGTTAATTTTACCGTCTTGAATTTCGGAATAGTATAAATTCATTTTAAATTAGTTACCCCATTATAATTCAATTGTGAACCACATTAATACTAATTTTATGTATACTATATTATTTTATTGTATGTAAACATAATTAATTATATATCACAATTGTCAGTTAATTATTTATATTCAAATATTTATTTTAATCTAATACCATGTCCATTTTACAAATAAATAATAGAAAACCAAAGGTTATATTTTCCACCTTTGGTACTGTCGCAGTTTCGCCTAACGGACTCAATACGGCTAGTGAGATAATCACTGGTTGGCACTTAACTAGCGGCAGTGCTTATGGCTACATCATCCAGGTTAACCTATACCGGATAGATGCGCTACGGTCCCAAGCCGTAGCTTGCCTAGGCCGACGACGACGACGACGTAAACCAACAATTGGTGACCCCCGGAGCTGGATTACCCCTTTTACCCGAATGACTAGGACTAGACTGTAATGTCGTTCGTGCCCATCACCCCCTTCACCCGAACGACTAGGACTAGACTGTAACGTCGTTCGTGCCCATCACCCCCTTCACCCGAGCGACTAGGATCAGACTGTAATGTCGCTCGTGCCCTCTGCCCCTCACCCCTGCCCGTGCGCTCTGTGCCTGCGCTCGTCTCAACCTCCACTCCTTCGTTGGGAACTTGTCGTCTTGCTTGTACGTCAGCAAGCATAGGAGAAGATGCCTGACGACGCTGGTGCCATCTCCCACTTGAGCGTAAAGCTCCCCGTCTTCTGGCCGGGCGATCCATTTATTTGGTTCCACCAAGTGGAATCACAATTCAACTTGGGAAGGATCACCGCTAGCAGGACGAAATACGATCATGTTTTGTCCTCTCTACCAGCGAGCATCATCTCTGAAGTCCGTGACGTCATCGTGTCTACTTCCACGAGTGAGGACCCATACAACGATCTGAAGTCTGCCATCCTGTGCCGCACCACTGTCTCCGAGCGTGAGAAACTACATCAGTTAATCTCAAAAGAAGAACTTGGAGACCGTAAGCCCACTCAAATGCTGAGGGCTATGCAGTGCGCTCTAGGCGAACGCGCACAAACCTTCGATAAGGACATCTTTAGACAGTTGTTCTTGCAGAAACTTCCTCCATCAGCTCAGCGTGTCTTGGCCACTATGGATCCTGCTACTCCAGTTGATAAACTAGCAGAAAACTGCCGACAAAGTAGTGGAGATTGACACAGCTCCGGTCAACAACGTGAACACACAATCGGAACTGGAGTTGAAAGTGGAAGAGTTAAGTCAACAACTCAATCACGTTTGTTCTCTGCTACAAAATCAACGGCAAAGAAGCCATTCTCGGTCAAGATTTACGAAGAGGCATCGTTCGAGTTCGGGAAGATCTGTTTCTACCACTCGAAATTTGGAAAGAAGGCTAGGAAGTGCATCTCCCCTTGCAATTTTTCGTCGGGAAACCCCAGCAGCGAGTCCTAATGGCGTCTAGTACTCGCACTGCCAACCTGTTATTCATAAAGGACAGGAACTCTGGTGTCAATTTCTTGGTTGATACCGGAGCGTCAGTCAGTGTATTCCCTCAAAAATCTGGTCATACGCACTCGGAATCTCCGCCTCTATACGCTGCTAACGGTTCACGCATACCCACGTACGGTACTCAGTCGCGTGAACTAAACTTGGGCCTTCACCGATCCTTCAAGTGGATTTTCATCTGTGCTCAAGTGCAGCATCCCATAATCGGCGCTGACTTCCTCCAGCATTTCAAACTCCTGGTGGATCTTGACAAGCGACGCTTATGCGACCAGGCCACACTGCTTTCTGTTCTTGCCAAACAGGTTGCCCTTCCGGACGCCTCGAACTCTGCACTTTCCCTCGTTCCCCCTAATTCCATGTACCAGTGCCTTTTCCAACGATATCCAGGAATTCTTCAACCTATGCAGATGGGTGATACCATTAAGCACACCATTACCCATCACATTACAACAAAAGGTCCCCCTGTGTTTGCAAAACCCAGACGTCTTGCCCCGGACAAACTGAAAGCTGCCAAATCGGAATTCCAGCTTATGATAGATCTTGGGATAATAAGACCTTCCAAAAGCAGTTGGTCCTCTCCCCTACACCTGGTCCAGAAGAAGTCAGGAGACTGGAGACCATGTGGGGATTACCGGTTTTTGAATTCGACAACCATCCCGGACCGATATCCGGTACCAAATGTCCAAGACTTTACTTCTCTTCTCCACGGCAAATCTATCTACAGTAAAATAGACCTTGTTAAGGCTTTCCACCACATTCCCGTAGAGCCTTCGGATATTCCCAAGACTGCAGTTTGTACACCATTTGGGTTATTCGAATTTTGAAGATGCCGTTCGGGCTACGGAATGCTGCGCAAACCTTTCAGAGGTTTATAGATGAGGTCACCAGAGGCTTAGACTTTGTTTATGCCTACATCGATGATTTGCTTGTGGCCAGCTCAACGGAAGAGGAACATAAGGAACATCTTTCACTCCTCTTTCAACGCTTAGAACAATACGGTGTTACTATTAATGCATCTAAGTGGTGTTTGCACAGCCAACCTTGGAATTTCTTGGTCAACACGATTTCGCAGCACGGAATTACCCCCCTTCAGGACAAGTGTGAAGTGATAAAAAATTACCCTATGCCAAATAATCAGCGTGAGTTACGGCGGTTTCTAGGTTTGGTAAATTATTACCACAAGTTCATTAAAAACTGTGCCAGTGTTCTTGCTCCTCTACACGCTATGATCACACACAACGCAAGGTAACGAAATTGGTATGGTGTAGCGATAGTTTACAGGCGTTCGACAATGCCAAAAATGCTATCAATAGTGCATTGTCTCTGTCATTTCCTATCAGTGATGCCCCCCTAACTCTGACGGTCGATGCATCAGATGTTGCGATCGGTGGAGTGTTGGAACAAACCATTAACGGTCAACAAGCACCCATCGCGTTTTACTCGAAAAAGCTGCAGCCAGCCCAAACGCGTTATAGTGCTTTCGGACGTGAACTTCTTGCTATTTACTTAAACGTGAAGTATTTTCAACATTTCCTTGAAGGCCGAGATTTTTGTGTTTTTACCGACCACAAACCTTTGGTCACTGTCTTCAATAAAAACAGCTGTAACCACTCTCCCAGAGTCATCAGGCAACTCGATTATATCTCGCAATTTACCACAGATATCCGCCACATCAAAGGTGTCTTGAACACTCCAGCGGATGCACTTTCAAGAATAGAGATTACTTCTGTTACCCTCAGCTCTACACTGTGGAATGCTATTGCACAGGATCAAGATAAGGATACGGAACTACAAGACCTGCTCAGAGAAGACTCCACTCACTCACTTTCCCTCAAGAAAATGAGTATGCCAGGATTGTCTGTGCCCCTCTATTGCGACGTATCAACAGCTGCTATTCGCCCTTATGTCCCTCCATGTCACAGAAAAGCAGTCTTCACGGATCTTCATAAGCCCTCCCATCCTGGTATCCGTGCTTCGCAACACCTGGTTACCTCTCGCTTTGTTTGGCCCTCGATGCGGAAGGATGTCAAACATTGGACCAAAACGTGCCTTGCCTGCCAGCGTGTCAAAGTCCAAAGGCACACCAGGTCCCCCTTTGACGCATTTCCGCCCCCATCCCAGCGATTTGAGGTAATTCATGTAGACATTGTTGGCCCTCTTCCAGTGATTCAAGGCCAACGTTATCTGCTCACCTGTCTCGACCGCTTTTCCAGATGGCCTGAAGCCATCCCACTTCCTGATATCCAAGCTGACACTGTTGCAAGAGCCTTTCTTCATGGATGGGTATCAAGGTTTGGATTGCCGACAAAAGTCATCACTGACCAAGGTCGCCAATTTGAGTCTTCGCTTTGGAAGAAGTTTACTAGCTTGTTGGGTACAGTACATGCGCATACCTGTGCGTATCATCCGCAAGCTAACGGCCTCGTCGAACGCTTCCATCGCCAGCTGAAGTCATCCCTTATGTGTCACGAAGACCCCCATTGGATGGATAAGCTTCCACTCGTGTTGCTTGGTATTCGCTCTGCATTTAAGAGTGATCTGAAGACTACAGCGGCTGAACTAGTCTATGGAACAACACTGCGGCTACCAGGTGGCTACTTCACTGCAGGGGATAAGTCATGTGATCCTACGGAATTCGCTCAAACACTTTCCTCTCACATGCAGTCCCTTCAGCCTGTTCCCCCTCGATTGACTAGCCAACAGAACATCTTTATTTCCCCAGCCCTCCAGTCTTGCACCCACGTTTTCGTTCGTGTACCTGTCCCAAAACGGCCTCTCCAATGTCCATATGACGGGCCCTATGAAGTTCTCCGACGTACGCGCAAATCATTTCTCATCCAGCGCGGTTCCAAGGTCGACAAGGTTTCTATCGATCGTCTTAAGCCTGCGTTTTTGGAATCAACCTTAGCGAGGTACATGTAGCTACCAAAAGGTCCAGCGGAAATCTGTGTCGTTCGGAACTCTTTGAACTTCCTCTCTGGTGGGGGAGTGTGTAGTGAATACTCTTATTTTAGTTTCAAGTTAAATGTTAATTTTACCGTCTTGAATTTCGGAATAGTATAAATTCATTTTAAATTAGTTACCCCATTATAATTCAATTGTGAACCACATTAATACTAATTTTATGTATACTATATTATTTTATTGTATGTAAACATAATTAATTATATATCACAATTGTCAGTTAATTATTTATATTCAAATATTTATTTTAATCTAATACCATGTCCATTTTACAAATAAATAATAGAAAACCAAAGGTTATATTTTCCACCTTTGGTACTGTCGCAGTTTCGCCTAACGGACTCAATACGGCTAGTGAGATAATCACTGGTTGGCACTTAACTAGCGGCAGTGCTTATGGCTACATCATCCAGGTTAACCTATACCGGATAGATGCGCTACGGTCCCAAGCCGTAGCTTGCCTAGGCCGACGACGACGACGTAACCAACATGTTTATCTGATAGTGATGTCTTCTTTTCCGAGAATACACTACAACCCTCCACCCTACCCCATCACTAAAGACTCTCTCCACTAAGTCGCTGCTTGGAACTTCCTTCAGAATAAGTAAAATAGCATAGGAAGCTATTAATGCGCGCGTCTACGTTATAGCCGTACTGTTGCTTCAACAAATTATAAAAAAAAGTATTTATAGCGTAAACTATTTATTAGTTATTTTAGGAAAGCATTTAAGTTTCTGTTATAATAATTATTTTCAAAGGGTTACTAAAATAATTTTTATTTATTCTTATATATATATATATACTGTATATATAAGGCTATATATAGGGTGCCCCCAAAAAATATCCCTATTTTTATTTGCCCGTTATTTTATAATGGATGTATATTTTATTATTGGAGTTTCTCCTTCAAAAAGGCAATAGATTTGGAGGTTTTATTTCGCATATGCCTATATGCATATACGTATACATATCTAATGCCTCATTACTTAATAACTAATAATTATTCTATATTAAACCCATTCTTTCACCATTTCATACTAAAAGCAATAGATTTTCCAAATTAGGTAAAGACGATACCGCTACCAATAGACTATAGCCTAGTAAGGCCATAGAAGGCCTCACTAGGCTATAATAGTCTTTAAAGAAAGCTAAGTCTTTATAAAGTCTTCAACAGGATGGAGCACCTCCACATACTGCTTGAGAAACTCGCAACTTTTTGAGGAAGCATTTTTCCGGGCGACTAATCTCCCTTCTTGAGCCAGTGGAATGGCCCCCATACTCACCAGATCTCATACTCCTTGACATTTTTCTTGTGGTTTACGTAAAAGACAGGATCTATTCTACCTAAGACACTATTCTACCTAAGACGCTTGAAGACCTAAAGACCAAAGTCTACAAGGTAATCAACAACATCCCAGCTGAGTTATTTCCAAAAATTATGTCAAACATTTGTGTAAGGTTGAATATTGGTGTTAGAAAGAAAAATGGCGACTACACTCAACATGTTTAATAAGGTGAATAAACTCCTGTGTTTTACGCACCTATTTGCGTTTGTCTTTGCGTCTAGATTCTTTTTCTTTAGCTTAGAACATTTATTTAGAAATAGGGGCATTTGTTTGAGACACCTGGTGTGTATATATATATATATTTTTTTTTTTTTTAACGGGGTCATTATAAGTATCATGAAATGAACATACCCCTGAACCTTTTCCTACTAGAATAGAGTGAGGGTAAATCGGGTAAGGGGACTTATGGGTCATATGAAATGAGGAAATTAATTAAGTATATATATATATATATATATATATATACTTAAGTCATTTCCTCATTTCATATGCTACGTACAGATTATTCCCCAATGGAAATCTCTTCTTTATATAGTTACCAGCGATTATATGTTAATTAAAGAGTGCGGGGAAAGGATTGACAGCCCGGGATGACAGATCAAAGGCAAAGGTCTCCATATAAACACAGTTTTTCGATTCTTAGATTAAATTTCGTTACAAATTGGAAATAAAAGCCTGTATTTAATGATCATTTTCTCTTTTGTATCGTCCTTAAAAGACATTAAAAGGCTTCAAAGCTCATTTTGATAGAAAGGCACAAATTTTATTTTAGTTTAAAGTCAAAAAGAAGAAATGAATTCGTTGTCATGTGTAAATTTCTCTTTTAGATATGTCATTCATTTCATTTCAGTGGCAGAATTTGTGTGATTTTTCGAAGCTTTCGAAGGGAATAAGTTGTATGTATAAGTACGCTACAGGGTGTTCCATATGTCCCTTTACCGATATGTGTGTATATATATATATATATATATATATATATATATATATATATATATATATATACACACGACGGTAATTCAATAAGTATCCGCAATTTTTATTTTCACAATTTTATTTTCACATCTCATAGATTATAAACACATCACTTCTCAACATAGTCGCCCTGTTTCTCAGTACACTTAGTCCAGCGATCTACAAGCTTCCTACTGCCATCACAAAAGAATGTTTTTGGCTGTGTGCGTAGCCAGTCATGCACTGCCTCCTTCAGGTCATCATGACCTTGGAATCGCTGACTTCTCAAAGCGTCTTTTAGTGGTCCAAACAGATAAAAATCCGAAGGTGCCAGGTCTGGACTGTAGGCTGGATGGTCGAGAACTTCAAATTTAAGTTCTTGAAGGCATTTTCTAGTGTGTGCAGCGGTATGAGGGCGCGCATTGTCGCGCCTGTATCATCTTAGTGTTCGATGCTGTCGTGTCGAATCCCATGCTAATGATTCTTGGTTCCACTCCAGCTCCTCGGACCTCCTTCATGACCGTCGCAGCTACTTGCTCCCCAGTGCCGTCGGTAGCAGCTGGAACTCCAAGAAGTTCCTCAGTATCCTCCCCAGACGCCAGGCCGGCGATACGGTCCTGCAAACTTCCTCCCCCAGAAATATCGGGAAGTAACTTGCCGTCCCAGTGGAGGATAAGTGGTACGTCGGGAATTCCGTCACTCACGAGCTCTGCCGCACAGTCTGCGCGATTCTTCCTCCGGGCTCGGTAAACCGTGAAGGGGGAGATGGCCAACTCTGAAACATCGTGCCCAAGGCTCTGAGCGACTGCGGCAAAGGAAGACGTCGCTTGTCGTATTGAGAGATTGTCTCGGTCCCATGCAGCAGTGATATTGTTGTCCCAGACACCCTTATTGGCTGCAATCCGGGAAATTTTCGCGACGTCGGACACGGGAATTTGAAATCTTCATCATCCGTGTTAGAATCGGATACTGAGGAGCTCGATGACGTTTCCAAGACAACTGTCTTCTCAAGCTTTCCTGCATCCATTCCTTCTCTCCTTCTGTTTCATCGTGGCCAACTCTCTCTCTCTTCTTTTCCCCTACTTTGACGAACTTGAGGTCAACCCCAGCCATTGATGACGACATGCGATCTTCCAGCTGCTTTTCCAAGAGTCTTCTCTTCCACTGGAATCTTCATCTCCATGGTTTTCGAGTGCCCAATGTCGAGATCTCGTCATGTCGGACTTGAACATCTCTCGATTCATAGCTTCTCTTTCGGACTTTCTTGATTCAGCTTCTTCAAGCTGCCATAGCGATCGATCAGCTTCTGGAGTTTCTTCACGCAGAACGCTATGTCAGATGTCGGAAGGTTCGCCTGTGCCCATATCTCTTTCACCAGCAACGCTGTATCCTTCTCTGCCTCCGGAATGATCTTCTTCTCCGTATGGAGATAGTAAAAGAGCAAAAGAACCTGCTCACATGAAGGAAGATGGTTCCTTGGAATTTCCGAAGGTTTGAGGGGCTTCTTGTCAAAAAGCCACAAGCTCACGCTACTTCGTGTACTTGCCATAACCTGCGAGTAAAGGAAGGAAACATATAACTTACATCACTAATAAACTAATGTCATAATGCCAAAAACACAATTCACATACACACAATAAAAGTACAGCACTAAGCCATTGTGTGTGTATGTAACACGCAGAGAATTGGACATGTTGTAACAGGGATAGTACATGAAGGGCGGACAATGGCCTCTCATAAGTTTATGACAGTGGGCTCATTTTCCTGAGAGTACCAGAGCACACTGTCACAATATTTTACAAGTTCAGAGCAACATTTTCCCTGCTCTCGGAGCTCTTCGGAACTTAAGAGCCCACTTCTGTCTCTGGAAGCACGTTTCGTAGTCGGTGGTGGAAAAGCTTCAAACTTGTGGGACCCCTAAACATTGACCGATTTTGATGAAACTTCGTATGATACCTAACCTCACCAAGTGGAACTCGGGCAGCCTGTACTTGTTCACTCAGAGAAAAAAAGATAATTTTGAAACACCCTAATATATATATATATATATATATATATATATAAGCGCCTCGGTGGTGTAGTGGTTAGCGTCGCTGACTACGAATCCATCAGCCCCGGGTTCGAGACCCGACGGCAGCCGGCGCGCAGCAAAACCCAGCTGTTCATCCTTCCACACAATAAAAAAAAAGAAAGTGGTTGGTAGATAAATGGGTACCCTAGGTGGCCTAGTGGTTAAGACGCTGGATTGCTGATGGGGCGTGGTTCGGATTCCACGTTAAACTGTAGGTCTACTGAAGTGGAGTGAAAAGCTTGACCTTCGTCAGAATGAACAATTCGGGCGGAAGCTAACCAAAGGCTATATATACATGGTGGGCCAAAACTAAAGAAATATGCTTGAAGTCCAATCAAATTTTTTATTGAAAAAAAGTAGAATTTCAAAATGGTATACAAAAATACACGCACAATTGCAGCGTTATTAATAATGATTGGCAAGCTCGTTGGCTAAACTACACCGGAAAACTGCGAACTGCGGCAAGGATAGTATCCTTAAGTGCTCTGAGAATCCAAGGTTTCGGTTCCTACTTTATTTATGATTATACCCCATAAAAAGAGGTCAACCGGAGTCAAAACCGAAGACGCGCGCTGGCAAATAAATCTGTCCACGCAGCAGACCAGAAACAGACCAGACCAGAAACAGACCAGACCAGAAAACAGACCAGAAACAGACCAGAAATTTTTTCGATGTAGGTCCTTCGGTCTTGTGAACATTCTGGACCCTTCCGATTTTGGCGAACTTCTGTACAAGGTTTAAAATATTTATACCCGTTGGAGGAATCCGACCATAATGCATCTTGGTATTGACTCGCAACTTCGGCTGCATTCTGGCAAATAGAGTACCACTTTACAACATAAACTCTTTCAGAAGTAGACGACCACGATCGTACAGGAGTGTATCGTTCAATGAATCATGTGAACCGCCTTTTGAATATCTCGAGTTGTATAACAGAGGAACCTAGTTGCAGAAATGGCTCGTCAAACGTGTTCCCTCACTTTTTGGTGAAGGAGAAAATTGCTTTCTCAAGCTCTCCATCTACATAGCACAGCCCCGCCTCATCTGGGATTATCCTGAGCCAGGTGTCTAGTCTTCTTTTGAAGACGTCCACATGAACACCAGTTGCATTTCTTATTAGCTTTGGTAGCTGATGACAAAGTGTTGTTCAGTGTTGAGGATGTTCCTTGTCTGGTCATTAGTTCGGGATCGCTACTGTACACATTCTGCCTTTCTTATTTTCCAATGTTGTTTGGGTGGTTATAGGGTTCACTCGGTTGTTAGGTACTGCTTTCTTGTTTATTATTTTGCATGTGTATATTCTGGTGCACTTCTCGCTTCTTCTTCCTAACGAATACACAGGGTGTCCCATAAATTCCATTGACCCCTTTACCTTCACCCTATTCTAGTAGGAAAAGGTTCAGGGGTAAAGGGACTTATGGAGCACCCTGTAAATTTAATTTACGGAATCTTTTGGCTGTGACAGTTCCTCAAATTTCTTTTGGTTGATTAATTTCTTCTTTTCTGTACGTGAACGTTAAGGATTGAACAATAGTCCATTTTTTTTGGTATGATCACTATTCTCAGCAAAGGAATCATTGTATTCTTTGTCCTTCTTTTAAATTTTGTCCAGATATCTGTCCTAATATTCCTTTTGCTTTGTTTATCGTTATCTTGTTCTCTGTCTCAAATTTCGCATCATCGGTCATCATAATTGCTCAATCGTTTGATTTTCAGCTTCGCTGGATTTTCTGTTCATTTGGGTCACAGTAAACCATAGATTTTATTTCCTCATTTCTTCTATATTTTAAAATCTGAATTTTTTTTGTTAAATTTCAGGTTGTTGTGTTATGACCATACGTATAATATTTTGTTTGGGTCCGTTTGTAAGGATTCTACGAGGGCCACTCAATATATTTTGCCCCACTTTTTTTTTCTTTCCAAGTTTCGTTGTAAGTTCCAGAAATTTTGTACGCAAGTAGTTACATACCTTTTTTACAAGTTTTTATTTTTCCACATAGTCTCCATCCTTTTCTATGGCGTTCCTCCACCTCGAAGCAAGGACCCTTATTCCTTGCTGGTAAAAGTCCGCTGAGTTCCGCTGGGGCCACCTCTTAACCTCCTCAACAACCTCATCGTCACTCTGAAACTTTCTTCCACGAATAGCATCCTTCATTGGTTCAAACAACGAAAGTCTGAAGGTGCCAGATCCGGGCTGTATAGAGGGTGGGGTAACGCAGTCAAGCGCATTTTTGTGATGGCCTCTCTTGTTTGCAAACTGTTGTGTGGTCTTGCGTTATTGTGCAAAAGAAGGACGTCTTCCAGTTTTCTCTCCGGTCGAACTCGCTTTATACGTCTCTGGAGTCTCTGTAGGGTATCAATATATGCCTCTGAGTTGATTGTTTGTCCTTTCTTCATAATGTCCACCAGAATCACCCCTTTCATGTCCCAGAAGATGGTGGCCATAACCTTTCGTGTAGAGGGAGCCATTTTGAACTTTTTCTTGCGTGAGGAGTCTGCGTGATGCCACTCCATGGATTGGCGTTTTGTTTCAGGTTCAAAGTGGTGTATCCAAGTCTCATCCCCAGTCACAATTCGTGAAAGGAAGTCATCCCCTTCTGTCTCGTATCGAACCAACGACTCAGAAGCAATTTCTTTTCTTTGAGCTTTGTGATCTTCAATCAGTTCGCGAGGAACAAACCGTGAACACACTTTTGAGTATCCCAGTTGTTGAATTATTTATCGTATTCACACTTCCTTCACTAATTCCTAGCTCCAGTGATAGCTCCTTGTATGTGACGCGACGATTTGATCGAATGATGCTGTTAGCACGTTGCACAGTGTGAGATGTCACAGCCGATGCCGGGCGACCGCTGCGTGGCTCATCATCAAGGCTGGCTCTCCCTCTCTCCGATGATCTCACACGTTTAGACCAGCGTCCAACTTTGATTCGGTCAACAACAACATCTCCGTAAACGTTTTGTAGACGTTTGTGAATATTTCCAACTGTTTTCTTCTCTACGGTTAAGAACTCGATAACAGCTCTCTGTTTACGACGCACATCACTGTCGGACGCCATTTTCGAAACTGCGTTAACCATCGGTTTTATACAAGGGCGTTTAAAATCGGTTTTATACAAGGAGAGGAGGTTCAAGCTGGAAAAATCCGGTTATGGGAAGCGCAGAAAGTTCACACTTACGGCCCAAAAGACATTTCAGCCCCATGGCCTATTATTTAGCTAAGAAAAAAGGGTAGGGCAAATATATTCAGTGCCCCTAGTATATCATCCAAGTTCCTAATTTTTCTGCAAATTTTTGTATCAGCAAAGGATATTACTTGCTATTATTGGTCATTTCACCGGCTAGATCCATTAACATGTTTATGAATGGTAACAATATTTAACTTTCTCGTGTTTAGTGTTAAGGCAGTTTCCTGTTTTAAATAATATGCGAAATTCTAATTCATTCGTACATTTATACTAAACCTTTAATAACTGTTTGCTTATCCTCATTTACAGGTGATGAAATAGATTTCTAAGGTAAGGATATAGAAAACTTTTATTTATATTTGCAGATATGAACCTTTACCATCGTGAAAACATTACGCAAAGTCGAATGACTGGAATAAGTGAGACGAAAAAAAAAATCAGTTCCAGAAATTAGCTGAGAATTGGGAATGCAAAGTTTGGGCAGCTGGGTAGCGATGACTTCATAGATGGGAGGTGGAAAGAAAATTTTCGGGATTGCCATAGGAATAGCTGAATCAACTGCGGATGAAGCAACCTGTTGAAATCAAGGACAACGTTTATTTGCCAATTGGCTCAAGAATGATCCATGATTTACACGACTCTACATATCGGAACTCGAATTCCAAAGGAAATTTCACCGAAATATAAGAGAAGCTCGCTTTAACTTTGCCCATCACCACCTTAACGATGACAGATTTCTATAACACAGTTATTTTCTCCGATGAAAAGACCGGTGAATATTATTATGTTTTGGGAACACTAGTTATTGTTTACCCCTGATTGGCCGAAAATTTGCCACGTAGGAATTAACTAACCAATCTAAAACGACAACCTAACCTACTGTAAGCTTAACCCACATGTAAGACTCACCTTGATTGGTTCAACGATGAAATGGGCGAATTACCGAAATCGGTGTCCCCAAAACTTAATATTAACGAAAAAAAACCTGTTCAACAAATACGGCAAAGTTCATTGTTGGCGTCTTAATAACATCCGACACGCCCCAGAAAACACTCTTCTTGAAGCAAAAATAGGACGTGTGTCTACTAATACTATGGCTTTATTGAGTGGATTTAGAGCAGTGGTTCCCAAACTTTTATGGTGGCGACCCCGAATACAATATTGTCCTGGCCTAGCGACCCTAAACGCTGGTACATGCAGTGTTAATGACCAATCATTTTGATACGTTGTAGTTATATTCATATAGTTTGATTGAATCAGTCGTTGAGAATTTCCGTCTCGCGACCCTCAGGAACACCTTCCCGACCCTCACTTGGGTCGCGACCATGGGTTTGGGAACCACTGATTTAGAGTAACAAATATGACGATGATAGAAGGAAGAATATTAGAACTATGTTAGAAGTATATTGAGATCCTTGGAGAAGTAGTAATGCCACCATTAGTCAAATCATGACCCTGTCATATCCGGAGCACATAATATTTACCTATGACAGATGTTCAGTTCATACGTCAAGAAGAGTTTATCAGGTTTTTCAGGAACAGCTTTTAAATCCTCCTTTCGGGATTTCGGCGAAACCTTTGCTATTGCGCTAGACATATCAAAAGCTTTTGATAGAATCTGGCACAAATCTTTAATTTACAAACTGCTCTACTTCAGTTTCTATCCTTCTGTCTGTGCCTTCATCTCTAATTTCCTTTCTGGCCGATCTATAGCTGCAGTTGTAGATGGCTACTGTTCTTCTAAAGCTATTAACAGTGGTGTTCCTCAGGGTTCTGTCCTGTCACCCACTCTTTTCCTTTTATTTATTAATGATCTTTCAATCCGCACTTCCTGTCCTATTCACTCCTATGCCGATGACTCCACTCTTCACCTCTCCACCCGCTTTCCAAAGCGTCCCTCACAACAGTCATTTCATGATTCGCGTAGGACGGCTGTGGGATACCTGACCCCTGATCTTTCTGTTATATCTGAGTGGGGCAGAGAAAACTTTGTGGCTTTCAATGACTCAAAAACTCAGTTCCTCCATCTGTCTACTCATCACAATCTTCTACACAACTATTCCCTTATCTTTAACAACACACAACTCAATCCTTCCTCTTCCTTAACATTCTTGGCGTTTCCTTTTCTCTTGATCTTTCCTGTAAAGATCACATATACTCTCTTTCTAAAACAGCTTCCAAGAGGTTAGGTGTGCTGTACTGCCTCCGCTGTTTCTTCACCCATACTCAGTTGCTGTCTCTGTACAGGGGTCTTGTTCGCCTCTGTATGGAGTATGCTTCTCATGTGTGGGGTGGCTCAACCAAACACAACCGTACTTGACCGGGTGGAATCAAAGGCTTTTTGTCTCATCAATTCCCCGCCTCTTACTGATTGTCTTCACTCTCTCTCTCTTCGCCGCAATGTTGCCTTATTCTCTCTTTACTATCGCTATTGTAACGGACATTGCTCTTCTGAACTCTCTAACTGCATGCCTCCTCCTTTAAGGAGAGCACGTAGTACCAGACTTTCTACACTTTCTCATTCCTTTTCTGTCCAACTATCTAATGCAAAGTTAATCGGTATTTTCAGTCTTTCATCTACTAAACCCGTCAAATCTGGAACAATCTTCCTCAATCCATCTTTCCTCCTGTCTATGACCTCCCATCTTTCAAACGCAGAGTGTCTAGGCATCTCGAAAACCCAGGACCTTGATTTTGACTCTCTTCTTCTTCTGTGGGATGGGCGCTTTTGTGGCATTTGCCCTTGACTCCTCCTTCTCCATAAAAAAAATGATCCGCTCGAGTGGTCAAGCAGAACATACGACTTAAATCCATTACAGTGGAGTTGAACGTTGAACGAGAATCAGTTAAAGAGAAGGAAAGCTCGTAAACAAGATGGCCTTCTCTAAGCATCAGTCACTTGCGTGATTTCCTTCCACTTCCAGGCTATTTCTATCCGAAAAGATTTTTATAATCTTGTAAAAAATTACCTGTCATACACCTTTGTAGAAAGTTATTACAGCAAATTACCGATACAAATAAATACGTGAATGCAAGTTAAATTAACAAGCTCTAAAGTATACTTATTAACAGTGGGTTATCCTTGCGAAATAGTCTACTTCAGTTTAATGTTCTAACAGTCAAGGATTTCCAAACTTATTATCTTTTGTACCACCTACAGGAAAACAGAAAAATTACTGTACAACCACACTCAAATGTTTTTAGGGTAGATGTATAAACTATAAACTATAATTTTTATTTCTTCAAGCTACAAACTGTAAATTTATCTTCCTTTTTAATTTATGGTCCACTAAGATTTAATTTTTAATAAATTAAATACAGTATAATGCAAATGCCCTTGACCACCTAAAAATAGTGTTTCCAGTGTTTCGGAGCAAACAACAGGGTTCTCAAGTGTTCTTATTTCTAAGAACAAATTTGTTTTTATTTCTTAATTTTTCAATTTTTCATTTTATTTGGCTCTCAGAATAAAATAAGGAAATCTGAGAACCCTGTTGTTTGCTCCTTGGTATCGAAAACAGTGATGTAGTCGAGACCACCATGGCCGAGACTGAGACCGAAACCGAGAACCTAAGCGCCCGCGACAGAGACCATATGCAATTTTTGCATGTATTCAATATTGTGTAATGCCTAATTCCTAAGCTCTGTATTTCACATTCAGGAATAATGATTATAAAGAGGTTATCAAGTGACAATTGTAATATTTACTCATAATTTATTCACAAATTCATAGTTTGTGACATTTTTCAGCAGTTAACTGCCTACTTAAAACAAGATAAGTGTTCGTTGCACTTGAGGAACATCAACATACTCAGCAGTGGTGTAGTCGAGACCACCGAGACCGAGATCGAGACCTAAGCACCCGAGACCGAGACTGAGACCGGTCTCGAGTCCTACATCACTGGTCGAAAATAAATGAATTTAACTAAATATTTGTGGCTACTCGCAAATGTCAATTTGGAAAATTTGGCTACATTTTTTGTAGCCACCGTTTTGCTATAGTTTTTATGACGTCATAAGGAACAAAGTAACCAATATGCGGAATTCTGTTTGATTTCATACAAATATCTGAATTTTTTCCCTTTAAAAATTTTTACGAATCTCATTCCCGAATCTCGAAAAACGATTTTTCGAATCCGGATTCGCTCCCCTCTAATATATATATATATTATATATATATATATATATACATATATATATATATATATATATATATACATATATATATATATACACACACATCGTATATTATTTTAAGATGTGTTGATGTCTTCGTGTCTGTCATACACTTCAAAATATAGACTACTGAAGTAGGGAAACTATGGATGTTTTAGCAATGTTTGCAAACAGCCTTTCATCGGTGAGGTAAAGACGTATTAATCCCCTGGACCGCTTTAGAAATCAACTGTTAAGTTAAATTTAGTTTTTAATCTGTATAAGAAATTATGTAAAAAGCATATTGCTCTTGCTAAAATCTGTAACTTACATACATACATACATATATGGGATGAATTTCACGATTAAACACGTTCATTCCCTGACGAGGTGTACTTGTGAATATACGAAAAGCCTTGGAATCATTTTTCCTTTTCCTTGTGGGTTTACATCACGCATACATATATCATCAAATATCTCATTTCCCAAATGAGTTGGGGTGAAAAGACAGACATGCTCGGATATAAAGAATAAAAGGTCATGAAGAAGGGACAATGTACAATGACGTTCATAAGTATTCGTACAGAGAAATATTACAGTCAATGACGTTCTTTATCTTTTGTACCGTGCATAGAATAATTATGAAAAGTTTACCATTCGTTTGCAAAAATTTAAGAAATAAAAAAATTTGTTTAACTCAAATATATAAAGTAAAATATCAAAGAATTTGAGGAAAATAAAAGATGTTAAAATGCAAAAGATTTCGTACATTTATTTAGAAAATTATTTAATTTACTTTGTGTGTCCACCTTCTGCTTGAATAACTTCAGTGGTTCGTTTTGGATATTTTTGTATAAGGTTTCGATATTTCTCAATAGAAATTTTAACCCATTCTTCTAAAGAAAATTGTTGCAATTCATTCAGATTCGAAGAGTTTCTCTTGCGGACACCTTTTTTTTTAAATCAAACCATAAATTCTCGATTAAATTGAGATCTGGGTTTTGACTGGGCCACTCGAGAAGCTTGAAATTCTTTGCTTGAAGCCATTTCATGGATCATTATCTTGTTGCAGTGCCCAACTGCGACCCATTCGCAACTCCCGAACTGAAGGCAATACATTTGCTTCTAAAATTTGCTGATATTTCTTCGAATTCAAGATTCCATTGATGACTATAAGCTTTCTTGGACCAGAAGCACTAAAGCATCCTCAAAGAAGCAAACTACCACACTATGTTTAACCGTAGGAACGATGTTTTTTTCCTCGAATGCAGCATTTAATTTTCGCCAAACATACCGTTGCTCGTTGTTACCGAATAATTCAATTTTGATCTCGTCTGTCCACAGAACTTTCTTCCAGAATGCAAATCCATTATTTTGATGATTCTTAGCTTACTTCAGTCTTTTTGTGGGCTTTTTGTAGCAGAGGTTTTCTTCGTGCAACCATTTCATGCAGACCTTTCTTTCTCAATGTATGACGTACAGTAGAGGGATGGATATCCATCTTAGACAGTCTTAATGTTTGGCAAATATCACCTGCAGTCACTCGTGAATTCGCAGCAGCCATTCTTTCAGTCCGTCTAGTTGTACGTTTTGAAATCTTGCAAAGTCATCTACAAGTTTCAACTCGTTTTTTAACTTGTAAACAGCAATTATTTCAGTCTGCATTAAGCTCTCGAGCTGTTCACTAGTGCGTCTTGGTCTCTTACTGCTTACTCGTGCGTTTGTTATGTTACGATACTCAGCAATGGTGTACCGGTACAGTATACAAGAGAGGATTACAATTTTCGAACACTACTTCAGAATTGGAAGCTATGCGAATGAAAAGGAGGCTCTGTTGCTGAAATTCCCTAATGCTCCAGCTGCAGCTGACTCGACTATTTAAAAGCTAATCGATAAATTCGGGTCATCTGGTTCCGTTCACGATGAAAAATGTAGTGGGAAGACCATCCTCTTCTGAGGAGAAAATTACGCTCTTTACTCGCGTTACTTTATACACACCCAGTACGACATTGTATCTAAACATCCTTTCCTAGATATTCGTCGTGACGTGGTCACTTCAAGTTTCTTCCCCTAATTTTTTTTACCATAGTATCACGTGTTGCTCATTCTCCATTTTAATTCTAATGAAGCTAAGCTTTTTTTCTTTAATCGTTTAGTTAATTTGTGGAATGAATTGCCAGCCAGCGTAGTTTAAAGTAATTCGGTCGAGTACTTTAAACCTCCAGTTAGAAGCATATGTTAATACATTACAAAATTTTCGGTGCTGGTTAAGTGTGCGGTCTACCTACGATTGGTTAGGTTTAATCATGATATTTTCGTTAAAACTAACGAAAATATCATGACTAAACCTAACCAATCGTCAAGGGCGATTGACAATGGGATGTAAACAAACAATTAGTAAACAAGATAAGAAGCTATAATTAAAAGGTAGACCGCCGAATCGTAGGTAGACCGCACACTTAAACCAGCACCAAATTTTCACTCTGATTCTCTCCTCTTTGCTTTAAAATTTTCACCTATCTTTAAATTTTCTTCCATTTTTTAACCTTCTTCCTTAAACAGACAGCCTTGTTGGTTGGTGTCCTTCGTATTCCTTCATACATTTCCAACAATGAATACAGCTATGGTTCACTTCCCATCCATGATAATAACCTTATTCCAGAAATTCAGTTCTTTAACTCGTGTTCTGAGAAACGAAAACGTGACCCTCTCTAGGGTTGTCCATTTGTTCTTTTAGTACCGGTGATCTGTACTGCATCCTTTGTTCGTGGAAACGACGCCTGACGGTTCTTCCAGTAATATTCAGATTCAGATATGATGTAATTTACTCTGCATTGCAAGTATAAGAATGTTGACATCAGACGAATGATTTTTGGATGTTAACAAGCCAGCTCGATTCGTAATGCTCTGACATAGATGTTCAGTTGCCATAAAACCTCTCCAACGAAAATTGTAATTCAAAAGAACCACGAAAGAAAACCACTTGGAAAACCATTATAAAGGGCCCATGAGAAAAAATTCTTAGGCTATACATTATATTGAAGGCCTACACAAAGCCTAATTTTATTCGCAAATAACTGTATGATCACTGCCTAGTCGCAACAAGATAATCAACTGGTCTGATGACGTTTTGGTCTGGAGGCCTATGTACGATATAGATTAAATGCTTGAAGGCATATTTATGTTCTTTAATACGAGTTTCAATAAATAGGCATCCAGATGTAACACTAATAATACAATTTTTTATCACGCCAGCCAAAATAATCATGCCATAGATTGGGAATCAAGTAAGTTACTTTATAAATGTAATAATTATGTCAAAAGAAAAATAATAGAATCTGTATGTATAGAAGAAGAAGATAATTTTAATTTGTGCGAAGGTACTTATAAGCTGGACCTTTTAATCAGTTTAATGAGATTCTTGGTCAAAAAATCCCTTCCGGTGTCGGGTGAATGCGTTCTAACTTAGGTGTGAATTTCTTAATAGTCTCTGCCCTTCTAGAATGTTCTTTACCTTTCCTGGATTGTTTTCTTACTCACTTTTGTTCATTCGTTTTTCTGTATCCACCCGAAGAGGATGCCAGTGGGCATCGAAACTGTTGTGGAAATAAACTCCGTCCATTAGTATGGGTTTTATTGTCAAATATCTGAAACATTGAGAGCCTAGTATGAATCAATTTTTAGTACCCCAAAAAGTGACAAAGCGATACCTGACATAGATGCATTCTTTGAAGAGGAATTGCAAGGAGAGTGTATAACATACTTTGATTTTACCCCAGGAGATGTAGCGAGAGCTATAGGACAAATGAAACCACATTCAGCTGCAGGTCCGGACAATTGGACGCATTATTGAATAAAAACTGTAAAAATGAAATAGCTACACTTTTATACTGGATATGGAGAAGATCCCTGGAGACTTGGGAAATACCGAGCATCTTGAAAAGAGCAAACATTGTCCCTATATATAAAGGAGGGGATAGATCTCAAGCAAAGAACTATGGACCAATGTCATTGACGTCCCACCTCACCAAAGTATTTGAAAGAATAGTTAGAGAGGAAATTTATGATTTCTTGGAGACAACTAAGAGAACACTACAACAATATCCTACATTCACTTGAAGGCAATGACAACTACGATGTCATATAGACGGATTTTGCTAAAGCTTTCGACAAATGTGATCATGGTATCATAGCACATAAAATGAAATATATGGGAATAACAGGCAAAGTGGGAAAATGGATCTACAACTTCCTCAGAGGACGACTACAGGTCGTCAAAATTCAAGGTATATCATCATCAGACTCGGAAGTACGCAGCTCAGTACCACAAGGTACAGTGCTGGCCCCACTCCTGTTCATTATCATACTAACAGACATAGACAGCGGAGTAAACAGCAACAGTATAGTAACATCCTTTGCAGACGATACAAAGATCAGCAGAAAAATCAGCGATGTAAATGAAGTGGAGGCCTTGCAGAGGGACACGAACAAAATATACAAAAGGCCAGAAGACAACAACATGACATTTAACACCGGGAAATTTCAGCTCTTGAGATATGGTAGAAAAGAGGAACTTAAACAGACTGCATATTATGCTCCAGATAGACAGGAATTTCAGAGAAGCACGAAAGCGATCGATCTGGGGGTAATAATGACCGATGATGCGAAATTCGAAACACAAAATCAGATAGCGATAAATAAAGCAAAAAGAGTCGTGGGACAGGTACAAAGAACGTTCAAAAGGAGGGACAGGACAGTAATGATTCCCCTGCTGAGAACACTGATCATACCAAAACTTGAATACTGCTCAGTCTTGACGACCCCATATAAAAAGGAAGAAACTAATAAACTAGAAGAAACTCAGAGACGTTTCACAACCAAGATTGATGGCTGCAAAGAACTCAACTACTGGGAAAGGCTACATAAACTAAATCTAACTCCCTGGAAAGAAGAAGAGAGAGGTACACCATAATCTACACATGGAAAATGATCGAAAACCTGGTACCAAACCTAAAACTAAACCCAATTACCATTCAAACAACACTGGAAAATAGGAAAGGCAGGATGTGCAGTGTTCCCAAATTAAAGGCCCGACAAGGGACCTCTTCAACATTGAAGGAAAATAGCTTGGTTGTCAGGGGGCCAAGACTTTTTAACCAGCTTCCGAAGAACCTCAGAAACGTTACAGGGGTCAAAGTTGAAGTCTTCAAGAGAAGACTAGATGCCTGGCTCAGGACGATACCAGATTAGCCGGGTATACCAGGCTATGTACGGTGGAGAGCGCAAGAAAGCAACTCTCTCCTCCACCAAGCCAGACCTAGAGGCGGGGCCACCAGCTTGACCTTCGTGTGAAGAGAGACCAACGCAAGGAACAGCAACGAGGTTAACGAGGTGTACACTATGTTCCTCATTAAAGTCATGAGCAATGAGATTTAAATTAGATATTAAGTGAACCCATCCAATTAAACATGACAAACTTACCCTAATTTTAACTACCGATAATATGGTGGGCCTAATATTGACCTTGAGCCTACATTAGACCTACCATCAATCCAGTCTTTCAAACAAATCTGATGTTTTTTTGTAATAGGCACAGTTGGGTAGCCTCGTTACAGTTCTAATTCAGGAAATTGAATGATCTTTCTTATGCTAATGTTATATTACGTCAAAAACTAGTGTATTTTTCAAACAAAATATTTTTATTAAATACCAGCCCTAACTTTTTTCTGGGGGAAATTGGGTTTGGAGATGACCTAACTTATTACAGGCCCTGGTTTGACAAGTTTTGTAACTGGAAAAAATGTACGTTGTAATGAATGTAAGTTGTAATGAATGTAAGTTGTAATGAATATCAGTCAACACGAAATTTAATCAGGAAAACCATCTTTTGCAAGGACTTGGGATAAAAAATTAGTAGTTCAACTTGGAAAAGGCAAAATCTAAGAATTTTTAAAATGCCAAAACCACCCTACAGTTTAGGCTTCGTTGGCACACTTAAACTTAAGTAATTAAAATCACTAGCTAAAGTGGGCCCTACGGGCCCATTTAGCTAGACCTGCGATGCTGGGGCCTTCGGCCTCTAATTCGGGTGCCTGCAGCCCCCCAGTTATTGGCGAGTCAATTATTCGGTCAATAAAACTAAAGGAAAGAACACAACCATGAAAATCTTAAGCTTCACAAATCTTGATACAACGAGTTCGGATGTGAAGTTTAAGATTTTCATTGCTGCGTTCTTTTCTAGCTAAAGTGGTGCGGTGCTGGGGCCTGCAGACCTCCAATTACTGGGTATGCCCTTGACGATTGGTTAGGTTAAGTCGTGATATTTTCGTTAGTTAGCCTTATAAGGCTAACTAAAGAAGGCTAGGGGCCCTGATCTTCAGCTGATCCGTTTTCAAATATATGTTAGTTAAATATCTTATCTTATGTTACTGATCATATCTATAATATAATTGAGGCAGAGTCTGTCAAAAAAATTATTTGGTACTTACGTACTAACGGGGGGCCACCACATATTGATGATTGGTTAGGTTAAGTTGTAATATTTTCGTTAGTTGAAAATTTCTAATACATCATATTTTTTAAATAGCAATATTTTTTTAAATATTTTTTTTATATAATTTTCTGAAAAAAATGAAGGTTAATATTTGGCTGGACACAGGGGCTAACGAGAAATGAGAGGTTGTGTTTCACTAGCACTATTTTTCATGCTCTTTACGATGGTACTAATAATTTTTTGTGGAAATGCAAGATTATAGAAAATATTACAAGTTACATTTTTATAGTGAATATTTCCTGTTTTGGCTATAATGTACTTTTTTTCATAAAATATTTTTCCTGATTGGGCTATTTTTTCGCTACTCTGCGACTTAATTAGTTGGTTGGTTTCTGTTCTGTCTATTTTTTTTTTCTAATTGGATTCAGTTTGGTCGTGTTTGTGATAGAATTATGACGTGCTGTTCGTGTGGTTTCTGACTTTGAGAACTTGATTCGTCATGTGCCCTAGATGAAGAGAAAGCATTGGATGTTTTTATCAATTACGGCGTTATTCTCTCATCCTTAACTTGCCCGAAATGTGACAGTGAGTGCCTAATACGAAAAGATCAGAAGATATTTAGGTGAAATAACCAATATTAACCTGTTAGGCCAACTGAATGCCCGGTTAGGCCAACTGAATGCCCGGTTAGGCCAACTGAATGCCCGGTTAGGCCAACTGAATGCCCGGTTAGGTCAACTGTACACCCTTGATGATTGGTTAGGTTAAGTATTGATATTTTCGTTAGTTTAAACGAAAATGACGAAAACGAAAATGACATGGCCTGAAGTTGAAATAAAAAATACATTTTTCTAGTGTATTTTGGTGTGCTCTGTGGTTAAGTTAGTTTAGGTTGGTTAGGTTAGTTAATTTAGTTAGGTTAGCTAGTTTTTTTTATCAGAATTACATTTTCCTGGTGTAGTTTTCTCTGCTTTGTTGGAATTTGACACACATTTCTTGGGCAAATGAGTAGAAACACTCCGTATTTTGGAATGGAAAAAAAAAAGTTTCTATTCATTTGCACAAGAAATGGATATCAGATTTGAACAAAGCAGAGAAAACTACACTAGAAAAATGTAATCTATACTATAATAAGAGAGCTGTCCGTCTGTCCGTCCGTCCGTCACACTTTCAGAAATTGCGGGTGGCAATGTGAAGCTCAAGATTTTCATGACTGTGTTCTTTTCTATAGTTTTATTGACCAAATAATTGAACCGACAGTAATTGGGAGTTCAATTATTTGGTCAGGGGAGTTTTGGGGATATCTAATCAGATTCAGAAATCTTGACACAATGTGAAGCTCAAAATTTTCACGGCTGCGTTCTTTTCTGTAGTTTAGCCTGTCTGTTTGTCTGTTTGTGAAATTTATCCCGGGAAGTAATGGTAAAAGGGTGGGGGTAATGGGGAGGGGTGGGGCTAATGAGGGACCGGGTTAGCTCCTAAGTTGAATAAAGGGGGGTTTAGGTACCCGGGGGGTAGCTAAACTTAACCCTGGCAACGCCGGGTACCCGGCCTAGTTTTGATAAAAAATGTAGCCCCTGTGTCCAGCCAAATATTTACCAAAATTAATTTTTTTCGGCTTATTCATGATGAAAATTTGGGATCTACCAAAAAGTGAAGAAGATGCGGTCTCTTTTTTGCAAGCCAAAGAAATTCTACCTGCTGAACGTATATGCGAAAAAGGTCACAAGATGAAGCTGTACTTTGGGGAAAGAATTCAATGGTGCTGTAATATTAGAAGTTGCCGTAGTAAAGTAAACATGCGCGTTGGGAACTGGTTTATGGGATCACGGCTTCCTTTTGTAAATGCTCTCCGTTTTGTTTACTGCTGGTCAGAAGAAATGACTTCGATAGATTGGTGCCACCGACAATTGGACATGGCGGACAAAACCACTATAGATTGGAATAATTATCTCAGAGAAGTGTGCGTAGATGTTCTAAAAGCACGGTCAATTAAGAAAATCGGCGGTGATAACTTAATTGTAGAGATCGACGAAAGCCTCTTTAGTAAACAAAAGAACAATGCCGGTCGTCAACTTCCACAGCAATGGATATTTGGAGGCATTTGTCGTCAAACTAAGGAATGCTTTCTACTTCAAGTTCCTGATCGTACTGCTTCCACCCTAATGGAGGCTATAAAAAACAATATCGCTCAGGGATCGATAATTAATTTACTCAGACTCATGGCCGTCATACATATCGGAACATCTAGCAGAGTCAGGATTTCAACACTTTAAAGTTAACCACAAGTACAATTTCGTCAACCCGGAAACTGGTACTCACACACGAGAGATCGAAAGGCACTGGGGATCAACTAAGTGGTTAAATAAAAAGCACCGAGGCATTGCACGCCATCACCTAGAGTCATATCTTGCTGAATTTTTGTGGCGACAGTTTGTACATGATCACGATCCATTCAATTCCATTCTTAATGAGCTATTAAACATTTTTGCCCTCCAGAAACAAATGTTTCTAATGTGTAACATGTATTAATCATTGTAAATATTTGAAATATAAATCATTGTAAATATTTTTACAAATATTCCTATTTAAAAAATATGATGTATTAGAAATTTTCAACTAACGAAAATATTACAACTTAACCTAACCAATCATCAGTATGTGGTGGTCCCCCGTTAGTACGTAAGTACCAATTATTTCAATGATTAACAATTGAACCCTCCAGTAATTGGAGGTCTGCAGGCCCCAGCACCGCACTACTTTATCTAGAAAAGAACGCAGCAATGAAAATCTTAAGCTTCACATCCGAACTCGTTGTATCAAGATTTGTGAAGCTTAAGATTTTCATGGCTGTGTTCTTTCCTATAGTTTTATTGACCGAGTAATTGATTCACCAATAACTAGGGGGCCGCACGTACCCGAATTACTGAGGCCGAAGGCCCCAGCATCGCAGGTCTAGCTAAATGGGCCCGTATGGCCCACTTTAGCTTGTGATTTTAATTAGTTAAGTTTAAGTGTGTCAACGAAGCCTAAACTGTAGGGTGGTTTTGACATTTTAAAAATTCTTAGATTTTGCTTTTTCCAAGCTGAACTACTAATTTTTTATCCTAAGTCCCTGAAGAAGATGGTTTTCCTTATTAAATTTCGTGTCGACTGATATTCAACTGATCCTTGAAAACTAAAGCACTTATTAATTATGAAACTAAAAAGAAACTAAAATTAAGCTTTAAAAATACACAAAATTTGCTATTTTGACCACTCTTTGTTGATATACACCTGAAGATTGATGATGTTTATACTTTGCTCAGTCGGTTGGTATTCTTATAGTTTATATTTTGAGTTCGTAGAGTTGGTACCCTTTCGTACGTGGTAAGCATAGCATAATACATATTACGTCACTCATAAAGGGTAAAATTGACAAATGTCGCAATAGAATATAATTTTTTAAGACACTAATTTTGTCCAGGCTGAGGAGTCGTGGTCAAGTATTCTGAAACACAATTTACTGTGGATGTGATTATACGACAACTCTTTAGTTACAAACACGTAGTAAAATTCACTGTAAACACGTACTAAAGTTTATGAACGAAAGATCGGATGTTCTCGGGTGGAAGATTAATGGGTAGCACGCATACTACTTCTGGACTATACAACCTAAATTAAGCCACTATATGTTGCTATTCATTAGCTGGACTAATGATCACATGTATTAAGCCTAATTAACAATAGCAATTATTGCGCAGTTGAACAAAAATGCCTCGCTATACACAAACAAAAGCATAAATGAATAAAAAGGTGAACACACACACACACACACACATATGACACAGGACTATCATACAATTATTCACCAAAATACATGGAAAGCATAAGAAAATTTTCAATTCTTAAACTAAAAATGAACGTCCATGACCACCTACAGATTCTTTTGTTTTAGAATGTATGGCTGGCTACACACACTTAATCGAGAGACTAGTGTGGATAAGTAACATGGGTAAGAATTAGTTTATAAATATTTACTAAACAATATTATATTTTTAATTTATATGCATAATATAAATTATAAACTAATTAGGTTAACCTATCATGTTAAGGATCACCTGAAGATCAGGGCCCCCAGCCTCATCTAGGGGCCCTGATCTTCAGGTGGAAAAAATTGGGGACCTTGATCTTCAGGTCACCTGGAGATACTTCCCCAGTTTTGAGAAATAAAACAAACAATTCATTCTATGGGATATAATGCCCGGTTAGGTCAACTGTATGCCCTTGACAATTGGTTAGGTTAAGTTGTGATATGCCCGGTTAGGTCAGGTGACCCATATATCATATATACAGTATATGCCCGGTTAAGTCAACTGAATACCCGGTTAGGTTAACTGAATGCCCGGTTAGGTCAACTGTACGCCCTTGATGATTGGTTAGGTTAAGTTGTGATATTTTCGTTAAAACTAACGAAAATATCACGACTTAACATAACCAATCATCAAGGGCGTACAGTTGACCTAACCGGGCATTCAGTTAACCTAACTGGGTATTCAGTTGACCTAACTGGGCACCTTTATGTTTCTCATAAATTATTTTTTTATCACAACAAAATTTTTCTCATATTATTTTTATCTTCCTTTTAATTTGGGGGCCCTGATCTTCAGGTGGGAAAAAGTGGGGACCTTGATCTTCAGGTAGGAAAATTGGGGGCCCTGATCTTCAGGTGGGAAAAAGTGGGGACCTTGATCTTCAGGTAGGAAAATTGGGGGCCCTGATTTTCAGGTGATCCCATGTTAATGTTAATTAGCTATTTTGACATTTATTTACTACAAAGTAAATCTATGAATGAAGTTATGTAAACTAATTAAAGTACTGGGTCATCCAAAAAAGAAGCTCTAATTTGAATCGCTTATATTTATTAAAGTATTTCAATTACAACATTGGTTCTGCTGTCGCAACAACAATGAAGCGCGGGAGATTTTGTTCATGTGAAAATATTTTCAGTATGTGATACCCTGTACATCCAACATCATTTGCAAAACCACATACGGCAAATGCCGTTCTTGATTTCCTTAGGGAACATTTTTATGATAGGGTCATCTCGAATCGCTATCCTGGACGTTTTGGATTTGGATGGTCCTGGTCACCGAACTCACCAGATTTGAAGCCATGTGATTATTTCTTATGGGGGATTCGTTAAGGACAATTTGTACAGGATTAATCCACATACGGTCAATAATTAAAGGCAGAAATTACAGCTTCTGCGGAGAGCATCACTTCATTGTTGCTGTGACGGCAAGAACCGGCGTTGTAATTGAAATATTTTAATAAATATAAGCAATTCAAATTAGAGCGTCTTTCTTTGATAACCCGGTATATGCCTCTCTCTATACATGGAGATGTTATATTATATAGGGTTTTTTAACCCCTTCGCAACATCTAAGGTCATATGGAGGAGACCTACAGCTTTACGTAGGATTCGAATCACTGGTCGCTACATAATCTGGACGCAAAGGACGGTCTCCCATTCAACTGCTATCACACCGAATGTCTCTTAACTTCGCCGATCGACGGGAAGCATTATGACGACACTGACCACGACGACGTAGCCTTAGAAACGGGTAGAGGGGAAAGAAACGGGAGGCAAACCTTCTAAAGTATCAACAGTTTATTAATGGGAAATTATTGTTTTTTAATTTCAAATGTTTAACTGACTGTGATTTTAAAAACTCAATAAGAGAGAATGACATTGGTCGCGGTGACTTATACAAAGGCTTGTGTAACTGCAAGCAACCACAATCCAACAGAGTTCCCGCCTTGCGCACAAGAAATGAGTGCCGCCCTTGTCCTCATCACTCTACAGAAGGGATGTTTGCTTCTGCAGAATCATCTCGGATGAATGAAGACGCTGCCTTGGAGAACATTGCGTAGTCACAAAAGGTACACACCCTCGAGCAGTTGTGCCTTAGGGGTAGTTTCCTGCTAATTCGATGTGTGCATCGCATCGACTTAAGTACACTCGTGATTTGGGGATAGTGTTTGGGCCTTGTAAATCCTAGTTCAAGCTCCAAAGGTATGATTGCTCGACGGTGTGTGCTTTTTGTAAGGACGCCAGGACTGATTCCTGCATAAACGAGAATTCCTCCTGCAGAGTGGTGAGGGCAAGGACAGTCATTTCTTGAGGTACTGAGGCGGGAACGCTGTTGAGCTGTGGTTGACTGCGTTTATAAACCTTTTATTAAGAACCTCCTCAGTAAAATTGTATTATGCTCGTATTTATACATCATTGTATTCTAATCCTCTATCACGGAGATTATAAGTTATTCTCTATATATATAATTACTGTTGTATAAAACAAATGATGATCCCTGAGCTGAAGCAAAAGTTCTCGCTCGTAGATGATCCTTAAGCTATTCTGTTACCTGATTTCGCCGGCATAGACTTCAAGTTATAGCCAACTTGTAAGTACCACTGTGAAAAAATTACACTGAAATGAAGAATTATGGAACTGGAGGATTCTGAAAGGACATATATTGCACGACGTACAAGGAAACATGGACTCTCACGAGCAACTGCGCATAGGTGGTTTAAATTATATAGGAAGAAGAAGGTAATTTACAAGATAAGCATAGATTGGGAATGCCGAGGACGATAATTGCCAAAGAAAACAAACGTGTAAGAAAGGCTGCGATAGAGAATACTTTTACAAATGCATTAGCCATCACCGAAAACTTGCATTTCAACGTTTCATCAAGAATGGTAAGAAGATGGTCTTTTAAACAAGGAAAATTAATCAATTAATCAATTAATCAGTTGAATTTTGCTGCCATTCAGTATGGTAATGAAGGAATGGACTTTTGGTCTAGAATTATAGTTTCCAACGAGATCTTTTTATCAATTAATTGTGAGCACCTTCACGGTTGACGTTCAAAACATCCGTTATAATCGTTCCACATCTAAGGAAGGTACGGAGTGAGCATGTTACCTTGGAAAGCTTGCACCATACAATGAAAGGTTCAAGCCTCATCATTTTCATATCCGGAAAGGATCATTTTAATGCGTGACAGATGTCCCATCCGAACCTCCCAAATTGCGGGAACGATCCATGAATCAAAAAGCAAATGAATATCGAATCTTTGAAATTTCCTGGCAAAGGATGAGACACGAACCTAATAGAAAACGTATGAGCCAGTATGGTCAACCTCTAGAAACCTTCGGAAAAAGAGGACATCAGCAACCATCTTAAAGCATGCCAATCAGCGGAGTACGAGAAAGATTCAGAAACCTCCAGTTTACTAAGCTCGCCATGTAGAAGAATGTGTTTCCAAACATACAGTAGGAAGTAACTGCTGAAACTGCTGGATGGGCTCTACTAATATAAATATAATACCCGTTACATCATTCCTTTCTTGGTAAATAATAAAATATATATTTATTTTACAACTTTGGTGCGGGTAGGGGGGTCTTTCAAGGCTGTTTTTATTACCTATATTTATTGTTACAACATAAATTACCTTTATACAATTGGGATTTTGTAAAATGAATTTAAACAAGAGGACTGGTGTCCACCACACAATATACGAATAAAATTGGAGAACGAAATGATTTAAGGTTACCTACCAACGAGATCGTGTACGTCATTCAGCTTGACTAGTTTCACTTCCGTAGCAGTAACAACGATAACTTAGGCTATTATATCCTCTGTGACATGAAAGTTGATTACATTGATGTGAAAATATAATAAAAATATTAATGAAGAGGCTTTTAATACTACAATGAAATAAATACATTTATTAAATACAAATGCTTTTCCACTAAGAAAGTATTGATGTCTCTCTTTTCCCCCTAAAAGTGTGGACGTGCTTAATTTAGTTTATTATTGTTTCATAACTTCATTAATATGATAGGTCAGACATTTAATTGACGACTATTCTGCGTTTAAATTAATATAATATTGGTTAGTATTAGTAATAGTAAATACTATTTAAAAACAAATCGCTTTCAGGGCTTATATACAGTATATATACACATTCGGTCAAAGGAAAATTCTAGTGACAATCTAAACAACTAATTTAACCTAACCTAACGTAACTAAACCTAATCTAACCTACAATAATCTATACTAACCTAACATTTTGAACATTCACTGTTAAATGAAATAATTATAAATATTTTTTGTCGTGCATGCAAATTTTTAATTTCTGAAAACACGCTTTCAGCGCATTTCGATGAATAAGTGCATGTTTGTTCTTTGTCGTGTGTGTGTGTGTGTGTACACGTTCGTTCTCATGCCTTTATTTTCATAAAACGCCTATTTAACTGCGTAATAAGGACAAACGTTGATCAGACTAAATACATTCACTCATTAGCCTAACTAATAAATCGTAGCACAGTGTCTTAATTTAGGTTATATCATCCACGTAACATATGAGACATTGCGAGTAAGAGGAACGAACTCGCCAAATCAGTTTTGAGATAGACGCTTTTAAACTTTGTGACTATTGTGTACGAAGGGTAGGCCTACATAGCGCAAATACACGCATTGAAAATAGCTAAATTTTGAGCGTACGAGCGGAATATTCGGCTATACCAAGTTTCTGTTAATGACGGAGGGTTGAACTATTCATTCGTGAAACAATTGCAACATCGCCAGTGTGGCGAGTTCGCCCTTCGTACTCGCGATGCCTCATATATATATATTACCCGTTATTCTTCCAACCAATAGCATTCAATCTTACATCTACGTCATTCATTCATAAACTCTGCTAATAAATAAAAGGAATTGCTCTATATTTACGGCTGGAATAAAGTGTTTTAGGAATTTTATACCACGACTGTACATTATATGCAGAGACAACACCAGTGTCGTCTTCTTTACTGTGAACATTGGTATGGCAATTCAAGGCACGTTGGTATCACGTGGTACTGGTATCCCCTTCTCGTTTCATGGTAGCAGCAGCAGCAGCAGCAGCAGCATCCTCTAGAGTAAACTTCAATATAATATTCCCATACTCGTGCGTGAAATTCTCAGTTTGTTGGCAGTCTGCAGTTGACTTTGACTGAGCTCAAAACGGCCCACGATGCGGCCCAACTAAATGAGGAAATGTCACGAGATCCAACCGTTTTTGGCACACCTGCGATGTAAAGTAATTAAATGTAAATTTTACATCCACAACAACACCTTTGGAAGGGAAAATTACATAATATTATATATTTAATGTACAGGAAATGTCCAGCTTATTTTAGAGTCACGAAACACTTCAACATCTATTAAAAGGTTGCCCAATTATTCCTGAATAGATATGAGGGTATGAAAGGGTATTATTGCGTATCCATAGGTACACGCATTCTATATACATTTGTAAAAACTAACAACTTAATTTAACCTAACCTAGAGCCTGATTTAACCTACTGTATGTTAATCTAACCTAAGCTAACCTAACTTAATCTAACCCACTGTAACTTGTCGAGAAAATTTTGTTAGCTTGATAGCAACGATAACCGGGGGATGGTAACCATAGTAACGGTTTACATTAACCTATTATTTTTTTTTAAATTAACCATTACTAAATAATTAAATAATTAATAATAATTAAAAACAATTAATAATAATTAAAAACAATTAATAATAATTAAAAACAATTAATAATAATTGATGAAAAATAAAATTAAAATAATAATTAAGCAATTTATAACTAATTAATAAGAAATTAATTAATAATTAACAAAATAATTACATAATAGATACTGTAGATACAGTAATAAGAAAATTAATTAAAATCGTTGCCATGGTTACCATTGCTAGGGTATTATTGGTATAGATACGCAATATTAGTTTTTCATACCCTTACACCCAATCATCAGTTACCCTCGTGACGTCATTTTACAGAATTTTACTCCTTCGTAAAATGCTGTGTTGAACAGTAAAGTTGCAATGTTGCATTACAGTTTTAAGAATTCCCTCCCTTTTTCCCCTCCTGCGTCCTTTAATTTCCCCTTGTAATGTTGCAGTTGCAATTGCACACGCAACTTTAGTCAGCCAAATGTACTAAGAGTAAGATCTTTTGTGGTTAAAGGCACTCCATGAAACTCATTTGTAGCTAACATCAGCTTGCTTTATTCTTTCAAGGAACAGACTCATTCGTACAGACATCAAATTAACATTCTTTTTTTAACTACAAATTTTATTTTTTATAATATTTATATTTATTTAATATTGCTTTGCTTTCATTTAGGCAAATTGCCGCTCCAAAAATTCCTTTTACTCTCGTGTAAAATGAGCTTCTAGTATATTTAGCATAATTGAACATTTATGTCACCTCTTGTATGGGCATTTGAACCCTCAAAAATAGGTTAATCTAAGCTATGGTTCGTTTATAATTTTTATATAATTATAAATGTAATTATAAATTATATAATTACATAATAATTATAATTATAATAATTATAAATTATAAATGTAAACGTTATAATGTTTTATTTTATTGCCATTTAAGCTCGGACGCCCTGTATATATATATATATATATATATATATATATATATATATATATATGAAATTATTTCACGAAAGTAACACGTGAAAAATATTTATGATGAATAAAACCACGAAGGAAAGGAAACACAAAAAGGTGCTCAAGCGCTTTCGTCTAATGACATCCTCAGGAACACTGTTCCTGAGGATGTCATTAGACGAAAGCGCTTGAGCACATTTTTGTGTTTCCTTTCCTTCGTGGTTTTATTCATCATATATATATATATATATATATATATATATATATATATATTATATATATATATATATGATGCAAATCCACAAGGAAAAAGAAAAAATTATTCCAAGGTCTTTCGTGTATTCAGCACTACAACTCGTCAGGAATTCCCTGACGAGGTGTATTGCTGAATATACAAAAGACCTTATAATAATTTTTTCTTTTTCCTTGTGAGTTTGCATCATTAATTCATTTCATGTGTTTAAATGTGAAACTCGTCCCATATATATATATATATATATATATATATATATATATATAATGTTATAATGTTATAATGTTTCAGACCAACAAAGACCCTAGGATCCACTCATGGCTGGTCTACCTAACTGTGTTCGTAATTGTGTATTATGCATTTCCTCCGTGGTGGCGGAGGGGACCTACAATTTTACGTGGGTTCCGAACCACAAAGCCTTAATTTTACTACCTTAAACTATACCCAATCTATCAACATATGCGTCTAATCGATTTTTAAACATGTTTATAGACGTGCCACTAATTACTTCTACCGGCAAACTATTCCACCTATTTACTATTCTATGCGTAAAAAAGTTTTTGGCAACTGCTGTCTCGAACCTTCTACTTGTCAACTTACACCCGTTATTTCTAGTCCTATTATATTGAGATATTTCGAAAAAGCTATCTCTATCTACGTTATCGAACCCATTCATAATTTTGAAAACCTGGATTAGATCATCCCTTAGCCTCCTAGTCTCGAGTGTAGTCAATTTTAACTTCTTAAGCCTATCCTCGTACGACTTTGACCTAAGCGACGGAATCATCTTAGTTGCTCGTCTTTGAACTCTTTCGATTTTGTCTATATCTTTGCGCATATGCGGATTCCAAAATTGGACCGCGTACTCCAAATGGGGTCTAACTAATGATTTATAAAGAGGAACTATAATATTGCGCGATTTGTACTCAAAATTCCGAGCTATAAAACCTAACACTTTGTTCGCTTTATTGACCGCTGCTGTACTTTGTTTCGCTACTTTTAAATCACCAGTGACTATAACTCCTAAATCTTTTTCCTGCTCTACGCTTGTTAACTCCTTCCCTGCCATACTATACGCAAAATTACTGTTACGCGAACCTATATGTAAAATTTTGCACTTATCGACGTTAAATTTCATTTGCCATGTGACTGACCAATCAACGATTTTATTCAGATCTTCCTGGATTTTACCTCTGTCTTCGTCATTAATCGCCCTACCACCCAGCTTCATGTCATCTGCAAACTTTGAAACTGTACTGACTAAGCCGACATCTAAATCGTTAATATATATAAGTAAAAGCAAGGGGCCCCAATACAGAACCCTGAGGAACGCCACTCGCTCCATCAACGACCACCCTCTGTTTCCTACCTCGCAACCACTCTTCTATCCAATTTATTACTACACCCCTGATTCCATGAGCCTTAGTTTTTTCAATGAGTCTTTTGTGCGGTACGGTGTCAAACGTTTTTTGAAAATCTAAATACACTACATCAACCGCCCGATGACTATCGTAAACGTCAACTACGTTTTGAAAAAATTCTAAAAGATTAGTTAAGCAAGATTTGTTTCGCCTAAAACCGAGCTGCGTATTTCTAACTAAGTTATGCAATTCTAAGTGTTCGACTATAGTGACGGTGACGGCGGCCACTATACGATCCCTAATTATTGATTCCAGTAGCTTACCTACAACAGACGTGTGTGTGTATATATATATATATATATATATATATATATATATATATATATTGTATATATGCGCCTCGGTGGTGTAGTGGTTAGCGTTGCTAACTACGAATCCATCGGCCCTGGGATCGAGACCCGGTGACGGCAGCCGGCGCGCAGCAAAACCCAGCTCTTCATCCTTCCACACAATAAAGAAAGTGGTTGGTAGATAAATGGGTACCCTGGGTGGTCTAGTGGTTAAGACGCTGGGCTGCTGGTGGGGCGTGGTTCGGATTCCACGTTAAACTGTAGGTCTAAGGTGGAGTGAAAAGCTTGACCTTCGTCAGAATGAACAATTAGGCGGAAGCTTACCAAAGGTGTGCACACACACACACCACACATATATATATATATATATATATACACACGTCCCATATATATATATATATATATATAACACACACACACACACGGTATTATATATATATATATATATATAGTAGCATTAAGCTCTTAATATTACGAGATAATACTATTATGCACTCAGTGTATGTATAAAATTATTGATCTAAGGACACTTCTAAAATTGGGATGCGTTCAATAGCTGTTGTCGTAGGGAATCAGAACCTCATCTAACACTCAACTTCCATTAGCGAAACAAATAATTTGTGGGTGTTCGTCTATTTAGAACGAAAGTTCGTAAAACTGAAAATAAAAAGTGGTATAAATTATGAAAATTTTATGCATCGTTCGTTAAATTAAATGTGCATTTAAAATTGAACACAGCCATGCATTTCCGCCATTAAGGAATAAACTTGGAAATAATTAAGCTATGCTTTAAATAATAAGTAGTTGGAAGACGCGTGTTTATGTTTTGTTAGTTTTTTAGTATCAGCTTCTGTCTATATGAAACTAAAAGGAAAAAAACTAGCGAAAAAGCAGGTTCTATTCCTTCTACTCTAGCTGCAACACCTCCGAATTTTTTTAGCTAAATTGAGTTTGTCTACAATATCAATTAACGAACGGGAGCTCAATCCTTTAATGGGAAAATTATGCCAGATTCACCGAAACACGTAATATTCTCTTTTCCCTCCCTTCTTCAGCCAATCAGAATTTGGCTTATTTGCATCTCCGAGTTTTCATTGGTGGAACAATGAAGAAAGCTGTGTAAAAGGAAGAGACAGCGCTTTATAAGAGCTTAATGTATACGAGAATACTTTGTGTACAAACAGTTAAAAACTGAAAGCCAGCCAGAGCCGCGTTAGATTTTATGAAGTAATCTGGTATATTGCATGAAATAAGTTTATTTTCAATTTGGGGAACCTAGTATTAAATGGGGTTTATACGGCGTATTAAATTTCATAGGAAAAATATCATTATTAAAATTAGAAATAAATTACTTTGCCACTAATAATAATCCATTAAAAAAAAAAAAATATGTAATAATATTTCGTATATATTTAGTAATAATATAAATTAACATTTTAATAATAATAATAATACAAATAACCGTAGAGTTAATTAACATAAAAAACATTTCGGTTCTCTATAAAGTTATTTCTTGAATATGTGAAGTAGTAAATGTAAACCAAAAAAAAACCCAAAAATTATATGATTCGTAAATGCTAAAAACAGAAGCCAAATTTGTTTTACGATTTCTCTTTAGTTCTTTGGTTAATTTTAGAAGGGAGAAATGTTAAAAATGTTGAAAAAAATAAAAATCTCCGCTTATATCCATCTTCAGATTTGGACGATTAAATGGTTCTTACGCTTTTCCTTAGTGATTCGTAGTTCAGAGCCCGCGTTAGAAAACATGATAGGCCTATTAATTATTTAGGGTGGTCGGGGGGAAGAGAGAGAGAGAGAGAGAGAGAGAGAAGAGAGTGTGGTTGGTGTGTTCATTGGTGCAGTTGGCGGATGGATTTGCGTAATTGGGTGGGGTGGAATGGGGTTGGGCCTCGGGGGGCGATGGAGGAATTAGCGGAAATGAAAAGACATCATTGAAAATCTTCCGATGGGTTCGCCATCATTATTTGTGGTTACTTTTTCATTCTTAGTCGGGGGCTCGGGTTGAGGGTGGGCTTTTGGTTTTATTACATTATACACAGATTTTCAGATCGTTTTATCCTTTTTTATATTGAGGTTGTACAGTCATGGACAGTTTATTTGCGCGCGCACGCACGTACACACACACACACACACACACCACAATATATATATATATTATAATATATATATATAAAAATAATATTTGCAGTTAAGCTCCTTCGTAACAGCAAAGATAATGTGACGGAGGGGACCTACAGCTTTACGTCGGGTCCGAACCATCTAAGGGTCACTACGCAAAGGAAGGAGTCCCCCATCCAACTACTGACCAGACCCATCGTCGCTTAACCTTGCTGACCTAATGCAGAGGTGCCAGGTCTACCGCCTTGACGGTAGAACTAACGCTTTTTCCCCATTTTTTAGAATTTCTACCGTTCTACTGCTTTAGATGCGAACTCTGTCTACCGTTCTACCATTTTAGATGTAAAATCTACCGCCAAATCATTCTCAAAAACGGGGTAAAAGCGTTAGTTCTACCGCCAGGGCGGTAGACGTGGCACCTCCGCTAATGGGAAGCAATGCTGCGACGTGGCCACGATGTAACCGAGTGTCTTCTATGTAGCTGTAGACGGTAGATTAGGGGTTCCCAACCTTTTTAGGTTAACGTACCACCATGCTTTTCTACAGGTTGTCCCATCAGTCCTTTTCCTCCCTTTATCATCACCCTATTATATTAGAAAAAGGTTCAGGGGGTAAAAGGACTTATGGAACACCCTGTAAGTACCACAGTCGGAAAGGCTGCGAGTTATTCATCTGAACCTAATATGTAGGCCTACAGTTCTTTACTGTTCTTGAGCTCTATTAAACAGCGCCATTATAACTATTATTTCAAACGTCTCACACGAAAGGAGTCTGTTGGTATTCCTACATAATTGATCCTTATTTGTTGCAATACATTTTTATTTATCTTTGGAGCCCCCTCCACCCCCATCATGGACGATATTTAAAGGTTTACAAAACCATTTTGTACTCTGCTATAGTAACCCTCCATTTTCAAATCAACGTCTCTCCGAATTCATTATCATTTCCTGTATGCAAAGACAGCCTATCTTCCAGATGTTTTTCGAACCAGTTCAAAAATCCTACTTCATAGCGATCAAATTTTTCTTCTTGAGCAGTGTGAGACCTTTAATTCAAACGAACGATGAGTGTTCTGTTTATACCTTTAGCTTCTCGCTTGTTCCATATTCATCACTCAAGCGTCTCTATCTCTCTTCTGTTTGTTTTGATTCTCTTAAGAACTTAATTTCTTCTCAAGAATTGGTCTACACAATCCTCTTTGTTGCTTATACCTAAGAGTTTATCTTGTTTTTATTTGATAATGTTATTGGTATTCGTATAGGGCCCGGTTTAGTTTATGGTTGTTGTCGTTTTTTGACGTGGTTTAGTCTAATAAATGAATAAATGGTTAAGTATTTGTTTATAAAATAAGTATTTCAATTTTAAGTTATTTGTTCGTAAAGTAATTTTAATATAAAATGAGTAACTGTCAAACGAATTAGTAATAATTAATAATTAATTAATTAATTAATTAATTAATATGTATTTTATTTAGTTTGGTACTTATATTTTTTTTTATTTTTTTTAGGCTTTACTGGGCTCTCTTGGACTTTCTTACGTTTCTTACGGATTTTGTACTTTAATTTCAGTATACTCGCGTTCATAATTCGTAATACGATCGTTCACTTCAATGCCCGCCAGCGTTGCCCGACCTCAATTTCTTTGTTTGACTCTCAAATTATCCTTCAAAGTTGTTCCAAACGCTTTTGTATATAAAAAGTTTTCAATCATCAGATTTGAATCGTAGATGTGGATATTAATGGACTACTTAGTTTGATCTGGAAGTGATTTTTTGTCTGCATAAATTACCTTTGTTTGAAGCTTAAGATTTCCTCCCTCCATCAGTGAATCGTTTTTGGTTTTTTTACTACCTTTTGGTAACTGGCATCTGAGTGTGTCCATTGTGTATTCTGCTTCTAACACACTTCTTTTTGTTTTTTTCTTTTTGTTTTTTACAGAGGCTATATCTGATGTGTCCTCTTTGTCAGTTTTTCTCTCCTTGCTAAAAATTTTCTCTTCTAAATGACTATGTGGATCGGTTTTTCAGCTAGGTGGAGGTTTTTCCTCCTTTTTTAAAATGGTTTTTTTATTTCTTTAACATTTTCCTTTCTTGTTCTTCTTCAGTATTCTCTTTTGTTCTTTTGTTTTTTCTGATTTCGTTTGTAAACTTCACGCTCTCTCTCGTTAGGGACGTTATTCTTCGGCCTTAATTGGGTCTCTCTCCCTCTCTCTCTCTGTCCTTTGATTTGTCCTTTTATACTTTACGGAACATTGAAAAATACTGAGGCTTTTGTTTTGATATAATTTATTTAAGTCCCTTCTAAGTTTTGTCTATCCAAAGAGAAACGTATTCAGTGTCCGTTGGTTCATACGTTACTCCAAAATCTGATCTAGAGTCGGGATTAGCTGGGTGAGTCCCCTCTTTTCTTGGTCATGCTCGCAATCTCGTCAAATTTTGTGCAGAGCGTTGTGGAGAGTGAGAGTCTAGGTCACTTTTGTCAGCATCGCGGACGAAAGACAAACTTCCTAGGGTTGAAAAGCCTTCCATTGGTACTCTCGTGCAAGTAGGACTACATCATGGTTTCCTCGTGATAGAAGACAATGAGTCCAACCGCATTGGTGGAAATACGTTGTTGTCAGCAATGCCGCTAATGTTATGATGGGTAAGAAAAAGAGTTGGTCTTACAAAATTATTTCTTAGTTTCTTGCTAATACCGGGTGTTCCACTTAAAACCGGCCCGCTGGAGTACTCCAGCGGAAACAGTGGAACACCCGGTAGTATTCAGACTAATAGTTTAATCATTATTCTGAAGAATTTACTAAATTATTTAGAAGATTTTAGCAAAAAAAAATCGGGAATTAAGTTGACTGTCTGTATTCTGCAATCCCTTAAATCGTACAGGGTGTCCTACAAATCCCTTTGTCCCTGAACCGTTTCCTACTAGAGCAGGGTGAGGGTAAAGGGACTTATGGGGCACCCTGTAGGTCTCTTTTATAAAACACGTAGGGACATCAAACTAACTTCATACGCAACCTACTTTTCGATTAATGCTCATACAGTTCTTGTCGTGCGCCTTAGGCTACAGAGAGTTAACAAAAGTAAATAGACACCACGACGATTGTCCTCAAATGGCGAAGTTCATTAACGGAGTGCCAGACTGTGTGGCACCTTTACACAATGCAAAGGGGAAGGCAGCACGATTCTAAATATATTGATTCAATAAAAGTGTTATTATTTGTCGCCTTTTATTATCAAATCAAAAACTATGGAAAAAACCCGAAAGTGTCTATTTACCGTTGTCAACCCTTCCTATAATCTTAAACCTTGAATATTTGCATTCACTTAAGAGGTTTTCTGCTTTAAGTGGTACTTCAGAGAGGTTTTGAGGAAGGAGAAGTTATTTATCTTTAAAGTTCTTTGTCGATGAGATGTTTTAAATGGTAGTTATGCATTTTAATATCTATTTAATTTCATGAAACAAAATTTCTAACAACAAATCTTTTGAATTTTCAATTCGCTTTCTGGAAATACATCGTCTCGTAGATCGTCTCTGGAGTGTATCCAGAAAATTATTATGTTTCGAACTGTTTAACTTCTTTCGCAAAGGCAAACGTTATGTGATAGAGGGGACCTACAGCCTTACGTGGGATCCGAACCACGAATTGCTATATCATCTGAAAGAGAAGGACAGTCACTTTGCTGATCTGACAGAAGGCAGTGTCGCGATCAGGATTACATCTGAGTTGACATTCTATCGACAAGTCTATCGTGTGTTAGATTAAGTTGAGTGAGGTTATCATAGGTTAGGTTAAGTTGTTAGTTTTTTCAGTATCGATGTTATGTGTCCATCCGATGGGTACATGCCCGTTGCGATGTAACCACGACGTAGCTCCTCTAAGCTGGAAAGGGTATGAGTAGCCAGAGCTGGGCACTTGCGGCATATTGCGGTACTGCGGTACTGCTGCACTACCAAACCGGTACCAAACCGGTACGCGGAAATTTGAATGCGGTAGCGGTACTGCGGTACTTTCAGCGATCCTTTGCGGTACTGCGTTATGGGGGCCCGGGGTGGTAGTGCGGTGGTACCGCAAGTACCGCAGTACCGCAAAATATGCCGCAAATGCCCAGCTCTGAATTGAGTACCAATGTTGACACTTCGCCAAGAACAACGAGAAATAACTCTCCCTTCAAAACAGCAACATACATCATTTTACATCTTTTACATATCTTTACATACTGTAGCTTACGTAACTTCTAACCCTATAAATATGCCGTAACATAAATTTTACGTCATATAAATACAGCGTATCCACAAAATCCGGCATCATAAAACCAAAACAAGTCGTATATTCAATAAACTTTGCCAATGATGCTAAACTTTGCCCAAACCCTGTAGAATACACACACACACACACACACACACACACACACACACACACACACACACACTGTATATAAAGCTTAAAGAGCGTGAAGAAATATTTTATTTTTGTGTTTCAGTACACAATAAACTTTAATTCTAATTTGTCACCGGGGAAAAAAGTGTCCCAACACACATCTGCTTTTAGTGATAAAAAGAAAAGCGTTCCAATAATTTTCCTAGCTCTAATAGACCGCCGTAACTCTGCGAGGGGCGTGAACAACAAATTCTTCTAAAATCCGGTGAAAGTAAATGAGTTTGTAATAAAATATTTCCATCTTTTAATCAATAGATACCTGAAATAATTTAATTGCCTAATAAATTTGAAGCTAATGGCATATATATATATATATATATATATATATATATATATATATATATATATATATATATATATATATATAGGGTGGGCCGTAAGTTTCCATACATAGGAAAAATAAACATTTTTTTATGGACAACCATTTTTATTTATATAATATGCTCTACATGGTTGCCATTGTTTTGAAAACACATTTCAATACGTGTTCCCCACTGTTGATGAACACGCATTAGCACAGTTGACGTTATGCTTGTAATGGCGTTGGTGATACGTTCCTTTAGATGATTTATGTCTCGTATCTTTTCCTGATACACCATGGCCTTCAAGTGCCCCCAAAGATAGAAATCAAGGGGGGTGAGATCTGGGGATCTGGGAGGCCACTCCACAGGACCACGCCGACCAATCCAAGCATCCGGAAACTGCTGATCCAAATACCGACGCACGTATTTAAATTTTCCTATGTATGGAAACTTACGGCCCACCCTGTATATATATATTTGTGTGTGTGGGGGGGAGCATGGATAAAAATTAAATATACAGTATCGTAAATTCATATTTTAAAACACACACACACACACACACACACATATATATATATATATATATATATATATATACAGGGTTGCGCAAAGGTCGCGCATCATCAGAATTTCAGTGTTGATTATAATATATTATTTTTTCTTTTAGGTAGGGGATATCCCGGCTGCGAAATTAACAATAGACGAGAGGGTGAGCTTGGTTTTAATGCATGGAATACCAGGTACTACAAATCGATGAATCGGTACAGAATTTAAATTCTGTACCTGCATTTTATATATTCGAGTTATATATATATATATATATATATATATATCCTAGGTGGCCTAGTGGTTAAGACGCTGGGCTGCTGATGGGGCGTGGTTCGGATTCCACGTCAAACTGTAGGTCTAAGGTGGAGTGAAAAACTTGACTTTCGTCAGAATGAACAATTCGGGCGGAAGCTAACCAAAGGTTATATATAACTCGGTATGCGCCTTGGTGGTGTAGTGGTTAGCGTCGCTGACTACAAACCCATCGGCCCCGGGATCGAGACCTGGTTACGACAGGCGGCGCGCAGCAAAACTCATCTCTTCATCCTTCCACACAATAAAAAAAATGGTTGGTAGATAAATGGGTACCCTAGGTAGCCTAGTGGTTAAGATGCTGGGTTGCCGGTGGGGCATGGTTCGGATTCCACGTTAAACTGTAGGTCTGAGGTGGAGTGACAAGCTTGACTTTCGTCAGAATGAACAACTCAGGGGGAAGCAAAACCAAGGTTAACCAAGGTGTGTGTATATATATATATATATATATACTGTATATATGTATAATAAATTACATACAAACTTACAAGGACAAAATGCACTGAAAATTTATACTACTTTTCTGAGGAAAATTTAGCAGTATTAGAAAAAAGTATTTAATTTTTCCTGTTTTTATCATTTAAAATTTTCAATTTTTCCTTTCTTCTTGCGTCTCCCCTCCTTGAAGAAAACGAGAATAAATTTGAACCATAAACTTATTGATTTAATTTGATCAAAGCCCCTCCAAATTCTTCCTTCCATATAGACAACAGTAGGAAGTACTTTTAACAAGTGTTTCTAAGAAGACGATTGCGAAGAAGAAGAAAAAGAAGAATAAGAATAAGAAGAATAAGAAGAAGCCGCTCGCAAATGAAAATAGAAGCGAGTACAAACCGCTTTACCTCATCTAAACAAGAGACACTATAAAAACGTTAGACCAAGCCCACGCCATATTTTACGCTTTAGAAAAGGCAAGACTCGCAAAAAATCCTGCCATTCCCCGGTCTGTATACAGTTAAAGGAACGAAGATGGAGTAGTCCGAGGGTTTTGACATTGACATCGAATCCGACATGACGCACACAACGGGGGAAGAGCCCACACTTGGCCTATAAATTACAGGTAAAAAACAAGATATATTACCAGCTTGTAGCTACACCTGACTCGGGGAGGAGATCATAGTGCGAGCATTTTACATATTCGAACAGCACTATTGTGGTCGGGTTAGAGTCGACGGAGATGCTTTTAGTGAGATGAGGCTGGTCCCAGGGGTACAGTTTCCTGCCTCCGACACAGCGTACGACTGGGGGGGATCGCGGGAGATGGGGTGCGGGGGCGAGGGGACTGGAGGAGGAAGGGATGGGATAGGTGGATGACGCGGTAGAGGGGAAAAGGAGGGTAAGTGGGGGAATTGAACAGGTAAAGAAGGGGAAAGGAGACCACCGTTGCAGCAGGATAAGGTAGGACAAGAAATGAGAGAGAGAGAGAGAGAGAGAGAGAGAGAGAGAGAGAGAGAGAGAGAGAGAGAGAGAGAATATCCGCAAAAGGTGCATTACAAATGCATTTCGGGAACAAAGGAACTCCGCTGTAATGTTCATATTTTTCTGTTAAACATATTTTTTAATATTGAAATAATACTTACACTAAGCAATTATTATAGTCTTTCGTCAGACTTGAAAGAGGCCAAGACAGACAGTATCGAGCACTAGACTTTGAAAGAAAAACCGAGACTGACGGACGTTATTCACTGAAAATATCGTCACTACCTTCGTACAAATATTAATTATTTCCAGCTTTTGAAACGAAATTAAATGTTTTCAAACATGTTCCAAACTTGTTCGAAATTTTTTTTTTTTTTGTGTGTGTCCCAATCCGTGTAATAAAGAAGGTTGAATTTAATAAAGCAAAATAGTTTTCAATAACCACTGTGCTGATACCATAATAAAATTAGAAAGAAAATAGGAAAATAGTACCTAATGTAATGCTGGTTTATACACACCCACATACACCCACACTCACACACACACATACACACACACACATATATATATATATATATATATATATATATAATACATATATACACACACACACACACATATATATATACACACACACACATATATATATATATATATATTGTATATAGTATATTCGGAATCATTTTGCAATATTTGTGAGTAGGATTGAAAGAGAAAGTCTGACAAAATTTTAATAATATGCTTAGATTCCATTAACTGTATTAAATTTCCGAGATATGCGAAGCAATAACATTTTAATGTTATATTCAAATGCTCTATTCATTTCGTTTTTTATAGTCCGGATTACATTTTTTATCTTTACGATATGCGAGGCCAAACTTACCTAAATATGAGATAGGTTGGCATTCAGAGTTAGGCTTCGGTGGAAGAAATTTTTTAAATGCGACTGTATTAATTTATAGTGAGGTATTTTATTTCTCATCTTACGTGGAGTGCTTTCCTGTCGTAACATTACTTTGAGAAACGTACATAGTTGGATGTTTCTATCGGATGCCGTAGTAGATACGCGAAACGAAATTTGGGCAAGAGCGAGTTTATAGCGCTATTATTTGTTCGCGTCTTAAATAATTTTGAATTATTTATTCACTGCTGTATTTGAAATCCGAAATATCTCACTTGGAGCGTATGGAAAAAATATATTTACCAACACTCTTCAAAAGGAAACAATATTAGTAACTCCGTGGTCCCAAGGCGGATAATAGAAGCAAAATTGAATGTGTTTTTGAGAACGACAATTTTCAGTTTGAGTTCAGGAAATATCTCGCGAACACGCGAATAGGTGACGCTTTTTCCGCGAATTCCTGCACGTTCCTTTGTGTCTCGAATATAATGTAATTCTCATTCTTAATTGGCCGCTTTTATTCAAAAAGTAATAGAGCGAAAGGAATCTTTCTTTGCTTATGCTGAGGGACTTGGAATAAGCTTATAAAAAGGTTCATTCCGTAAATAGAATTCTATTATTGCTCGTGTTAATATCTCTCGTGTTTTGTATTTAGGAACATGAGGGAAAGGATGGTTTTTAGAGGAACGTCACTAAATGATACCCTAAAAAATTGTAACTTTTTAATAATATATATATATATATGTAAAGATAGATACAGAGAGAGAGAGTTACAAGGAGTTACAAGGAAAAGAAGTACCTCAAAAGGCCTTGCGGCCCATACCGAGGAGGTACCAATGGCAACGGGTGAGAGAGAGAGAGAGAGAGAGAGAGAGAGAGAGAGAGAGAGAGAGAGAGAGAGAGAGAGAGGAGAGAGAGAGAGAGAGAGAGTTGCCTTAATTTTAAATTTTCTGTGATAACAATACATAATCTTTGATCAGATTTAATTTTTTTCGTGTGGTACCACGTGAACAGCAAAGGAACACAGCGATAAACCTAAAAATGGTGTTCGCACCTTCTGACATTTAAGCCTGTTCTATGGAATAAGTAAATAACTAAAGATGTTTCAGAACAGTTCAGGAACTTCCTAAAAGAACAATCAGACAAAAAGTAATTAAGAGTTTTTTGCCTTGCATGGCAGAACCCCAAAGAAATTCGGGAACCCAGATGCTCCGACTTTCAAGGGATTTCGGTTTGTCGCTTGTCGACCTACAAGGCAGGTCGCCAAATCCCTCCAAATCCAAAAATATCCGAAAATATCCGAAAGGATCCGTAAAAGATCCGCGGGAAGCCTTGGATAACAAAGATACTGGAATGACATTGCGGAAAAATACTGCATGACTCTCTTTCTTTTTTCAATCACCCACTTACGCCCTCTGAACGTCTTTTGTCTTACCGGGTTTTTTATTTGGCTGTTAAAACCGTGTTTGAAATGTATTCACTTTTTTATTAGTTAATATATATTTATAAATAAATGTTACAAATCGCCTAAATATCTAAAAGAAATATATTTACTACACAGTATTTCGATCTGTGTTTAAATACCTCTTTTTTATCCTCTCACAATGAAGTTTTGGAACACCCTGTTTTCTCCATTTCTTCGTCTTTCCTTTCCTTATTAAAGTGATTGATCTGAGTAATACGTTGCATTCCCACACTCATTCTTTCTCAATATATTTCTGTATTTCTCCCAATGGCTGTCCGTCTTCCAATATATTTCTTCATCCTTTTCTTAGATATGATCTATAACTGATCAGCTTTATAGATGCTCGTATCTCTCGCTCCATCTCCTCTAAAGCCTGTGGTTATTAGGTTTTTTTCCTTATTGTTGCGATATTACTTTCAACGCGTAATATGTTTACGCCAATACTTGTTCACAGTTTTATGACTTAAATATCCCTAGTTACTTACAACCATAAATTGAAAATACGTATTATGGTTTACCTTCGATAATTCGGTATAACGAGTGAATGGTTTCCCCGAACGTAAATGCTCCCATACTACTACTCAATGTCACTGCATAATAACATTAACTGGAGAAGGCTGTTTTTCATACAGGCTTAAGAAAATTTCAAATGAGAGAGAGGAGAGAGAGAGAGAGAGAGAGAGAGAGAGAGAGAGAGATACTTTATTTAATATGTTTTAACTGTGGTGAGTATTTTATATTCACTAGAAGGGAAAACAACTGCCAGAGAGAGAATGCGAAGTGCACTTACCACAGCTCACTTCGAATTCTGAAGAAATTGTTTCGGGATAGCTCCAACAAAGAAATAATTATGGGGGTCTCCTGTTCATAAAATACAGGGTGTCACAAAAGAATCATACAAATTTAGATTATTTCAAATGGAATTTGTATACAATTCTTTTGTAGATTGAAACAGATAAGGAAGAAATCTATAATTGTGATAAGGCTGGAATTAATTTTTTACTAAAAGATTAGATAATGAGAGACTTTGAATATTTTGTTTTCCTTTAAAGAAAACTTAAATATAATATACTGTTTCATCATTTCAAATAATCCTTGAATCGAATGAGGCTGTATCTGCAGAGGATTAACAAAAGTAAATAGACACCATGGTGATCGTCCTCAAAAACGAATGGCAAAGTTCATCAATGGAATACCAGAATGTGTGTGAGATTTACGTAATACAAAGGAGAAAGCAGCACGATTCTAAATATATTGATTTAATAAATCCGTTATTATTTATTTGCTTTTATTATCAAATCAAATACTATATAAAAAAAATTGAAGGTGTCTATTTAATTTTGTCAACCCTCTGTATTTCAACCACAGTTAAGGAAATTTTGAAATACTGTCAGAGAAGAAATCCTTCTGGAATATATTTTCTGATGACAATCTCGGTGTATGTAAATAAATATTCTTCAGTGTTAGCAGTGAACCGTCAGGATGGATCTAACTTTTCCTCTTTTTGTGTGTGTTTTGACACTGTAGTCGTTTCCCGTATCGTTAATGACGATAATAAAATATTTCACAAAATGCTGTTTTAAATATCTCTAAAATCGAACAATTTGGGATACTTTCTTTGGTACTTTTTACCGCAATTGTTTACATTCGAAAAAATTTGGATTATTTTTATTCAGATTTGAGTAGACAGATACCCCACCTGTTTGTGCTTTATTACCCCCAACTAAACCTAAAATCAACCCCTGTTTTTGCATTGAAAATATATAATTCAATTTCAAATAGTTAATTTAATACAGTTTTAGATATTTGATGTAGTTGAAATTTGATGTAGTTATTTTAGGTTTCGTGCGTATGGCGTGTATATACTACGGAACCATTTTCACCACTCATTGACGTTCAGTGGCAAAAATCTGTAGAATTCTAGATATTTATTAAAATTCACCCACGTCATTTTCTCAATAACCTATTTTTTTTTAATCAAGATGGGTCGGTAACTAATTTAGTTTACATTATATTACGTATATAATTTCCTTTGTATTTTTTAATATACCCACTTATATGCCCATATACCCATTTTATTTTACTACCCAGTAAGTGCATATGCAAAAGTTGAGTTAAAAAAAAAAAAAACTTTTAAAAGTAAAATCAATTTACTGACCACGATATACAGGGTGTCCCATAATTCCTTTACCCCCCCTTTGACCCTCACTTTATTCTAGTAGAAAAAGGTTCAGGGGGAAAGGAACTTATGGGCCACCCTGTATTTGATATAAAGTTTAAATTTTAATGAGTAATATTGTATTTATAGAATGGTTTCTCTAGAAATAACAATGGTTTTTCCAGAAATAACAATGGTTTTTCCAGAAATAACATGGTTTCTCTGGAAATAGCATGGTTTCTCTAGAAATAACCCCAAAATAACATGTAGGATGTTTATAAAACAAGGATTCTTACAAATATTTACCAAAATTGGGTTCGCTTTCCCTCATCTTACATCCTACATCACATACATCCCGCATCACGTACATCTCATACATCCTCCATCACATACATCCTCCATCACATACATTCTCCATCACATACATTTAAAAGGCAAGTTATATATTAAAAAGAAAAAAAGCGATTTTTTAATTGATTCTGAAGTAAATTCATTCGCGAAAGTCGTAAGAATACACACCCACACACCACGCTCTCTCTCTCTTTCTCTTTATATATATATATATATATATTAACTGCAAACACGCAGTATAATTAACGTAAAGAACGACGCTTGTATAGGAGAATATTCCGCGCAAGATGAGGAGGGAGAACGAAACAAATGAAAAAATGAGGTAACCACCCGGGAATCGAACCCGGGATCTTCCGATTGCCGGTCAGATATGATAACCATTACACAATGGGCCTCACTCCATCAAATGCCGTAATTCTCCTACATACGGCATGCGGGAGGTGCCCCCTTGGGGCATTGGTTTCTGCGCGTATGTAGGAGAATTACGGCATTTGATGGAGTGAGGCCCATGGTGTAATGGTTATCATATCTGACCGGCAATCGGAAGGTCCCGGGTTCGATTCCCGGATGGTTACCTCATTTTTTCATTTGTTTCGTTCTCCCTCCTCATCTTGCGCGGAATATTCTCCTATACAAGCGTCGTTCTTTACGTTATATATATATACATATATATATATATATGGAAACCTTCTTTTACAATTTCGTGTTTATTTTATAGTTTGTTGAACAAATTAAATATTTCACCCCGAGATGAGAAGTGCTTTAATGAGTCTAAATATTGGCACGTGAATGCGTGTAAGTTTCCCTTTTAAGTGTAAGACTGAAACTCCATCAATTGTTAGTTCTGGAAAATCTAAAAAAAATATTATGGAGAGTATCTTTCAAACTGTAAAAACAAGTTCTCTCTCCGTCCAGTTGACAGAAGACCTTTAGGATTTCAAGTATAAGATATCATTTTTGTGAAACGGGTACCGCCATCCATTGTTTTAGTCAGAGTTCAAAGCTCAGTGGGTAATTTAACCGTTTCCTTATAAACGAATTGAAGACATCGAAGTCGGGGTTCGAATCCCGTGTGGTTTTAGTTAATAATAATATAGGAATTAGAAAAATGGACCATATTAGTTGGCCTGAGCGCTGTGCCAATTTCTGGCACTCTTCACTCATCGTGAGAGAGAGAGAGAGAGAGAGAGAGAGAGAGAGAGAGAGAGAGAGAGTTTCATACCCTTATAATATCATACCCAAGATGCTAAAAACGTACCCTTATACCTTTGGCACCAACTAATGTTTCCAAACCCGATAAAATTTTACATTAATATAGAGCAGTGGTTCTTAACCCCTAGGTCGCGACCCAAAATTGGGTCGCCAAGCTATTTTGATCCGGTCATTAAATTGTCATTTATCATTTATTTATGTTATCCTTAATCATTTTACCATTAATTATTAATTTATTATCTATTACGAGTGAACTCTTTGAAGCCATGGGTCGCCGAGCTACCACCGCGAGCAGAATCTGGGTCGCAGCCTATAAAGGTTCAGAACCACTGACAAAAAGGGTAAGGAATATATCTGAGGTAATACTCAAGCAAGGGTCGTATATTAAGAACTTTGACCAAGGCATGATGAACAAACTAAAAATTTTCGTCTGGTGTCTGCAGGTAAAACTAATTGATGCTCACCTGTAGTAAATACAACGAAGAAACTTACTCGTTTCTTCATATAGAAATTTGAATTTGTTCATACCTCAGTATCCGCTTAATCAGTATACAGTAATTGAGTTATAAATATATGTACAAAAATGCACCAATTTAATTTTAAAAAATAATAATGTTTTTAAAAAACTTTTGATATATATATATATATATATATAATATATATATATTATTTACTCACGCGGTTATTCGTGATTCACTCAACCGTGAATCGAGTTAATTGTTATTTACTAAATGTAACCATTGTGCTCTTATCCATGATCATGGCACTAGGTTAACCGTGATTTGGCGTGGTGTTTACATCCGCGGCTCGCCTCCCGCCAGCCCACCACAAGGCTCCTTAGTCAGTGTCTCACCGCGCTTCATAGAATACACATATGCGCTTGTGGCTTCACATATCCTCACGTTTTGTGGTGAATATAAACTACTTAACTGTATATTATACTGTAATAGAATAATACGGTCTGTCGTAGCGCGCGAGGTAGGAGTCCAGTCAGTGGTGGCGGGCAGCAGCGACTACACCACCACCCACCGGAGTTAACGATAAAATCGGCATATCCGTGATCATGTACCGACCGACGCTCAATCACGGATAACTGAGTGAGCAATAAATATATATATATATATATATATATATATATATATATATATATATATATAAACGAAATTCAGTGTAGAGTTACTACAAATAATTAATTCTGAAGTGGTCAAGAAATTGGGAAAGATTCTCCCTCCTCTAATTGGAAAAATAAGAAATTAGTAGTCTTAAAGGTGGATGAAAGAATTGCAGACTGGCCGCCGTTGTTATCTTCTGTAATTGCCTGGAAATTCTTTCAGATTACCCTGTCCAGAAGTTCATTATTTCGTCACTCGTAACATTACAGTAAATTGGAGTGGAAGTGTGTGGAACCTTCTTCTGTTGAATTTTTCTTGACAATCGTGTATCCCTAAAGAGAGAGTCTTTTAAACGCGAGACCCTCTGCCCCCCCTCCCCCTTTCCTCTCTCTCTTTCTCTCTCTCTCTCTCTCTCTCTCTCTCTATTTATAAGCGAGTTCTTCCTTCCTACCTTTGTTGTGAGGTATTTAAAAGAGATTAGATTTTAGGTGGTCTGTATATATGCATGGTCTGTTAGTCTGTTAGTCTGTTACGAAGGTATAAATACGATGTTATGGGATCTTGAGCAAAATAGTTCTACTTTCGGTGATTGATACGAAACAAAGTAACGGCGTCAAGCGTGATACGAAGTAAAAAATTAATTTAACATCATTTTCTATACAAAACTATTAATTCTACTTTTAATTTCAAACATTTTTTGATGGTCTTTGTTTTTATTTATTGAAAATTAATAATAAGAGGCCAGTAAAGCCTAAAGCATAATAAGAGCCCAGTAAAGCCTAAAGCTTAAGGGCCAAATTAAATAAAATAAATAGTCGAGCTTCACAATTATTCATGTCATTGTAAATTGAAAAAATGTATTTATTTTATTATTATTTAATAAAGGTTATTCTATCTATCTATCTATCTATCAAAATTATTCAGGCGGGGGTATTAAAGTTTTGGTCTCGACTCACTAATTATAAAAAGAGAGCTCAGTCGGTGTATATAGGTTTAGATTCATATCGATATTAAAAGAAAAGCGAGGTTTGAAGAATTTATTGCGTTTCTTTTGATAGCTATCCATCTCTTTTATGCGTCATTGATGAAACAAGGTCCGAACTAGAAGCAATATAAAACCATCAGCCAGGGATTAAAACGAGCTAAAAAAGCGAAGCCTGGAGTATACGTAGGTTTCCACTTTTTAACATCAGTCATTTTAAGCATCCAAAAATATAGAACCGAATATCATTACAAAATTTGATTATCACCGAAAGCCAAACTGTCCCCAACATAAAATTTGATACTAGTCTTGGCTATAAATATACTTATAAAAATTATTTTACAGCGCGTACGTCCATCATGGACAGTAGAAATGGCGCCTATACTTATCATAAACGTATTTATAAGTTCGTAATTAAATAAAAATTACGGAAATTCCTCCGCTATTATAAATAAGAGTTATTACGAATGCCATTTTATTTCAGTGCGTATCTCTGGAGAATCATCAAATGCCACAATTTTCTTCAATACCAAACTTATGTATTTTAGTTTGGTGCTTTCGTATTTTACTCTCTTGTTATTCTTTCAACTTAACTTATTGATAATTCATGTGTGTGTGTGTGTGTGTGTGTGTGTTTATATAATATAAATATGAAAAAGAAAAGATCTTTAAATAATTATTTATCATAGAACTGGTGTAATATTGTACAGAAAATGTGTTTCACTGCGCTTCCATTAGCGAAACAATTAAACAATTAAATTATAAGTAAAGTACAGTATACATTATTTTATAACAATTTTTTTCACTTCTTCTCTTAACACACCACACACACACACACACACACACACACACACATATAAATATATATATTTGTTCGTGTATATGTAAGTATTTGTGTAAATGTGTAATGCGTTCTGGTAGATGTACGACACCTACTTTTAACCAAGGACCGACAATGAAACTCACTTTTAATTCGAGCATTAAATAATAAAGTCTTCGCCCCCAAATAAGAGGCGAGAGCGGCTTCATCAACTTTTAAGAACAGAAAACATTTTTTTTTATTTTTTAGGCTGTGACGTCATAGAAAATAGATCAATTAAATAAAGAAAACGGAAAAGCTTTTTGCGGGGGAAACTAACCCTTAAATGACTTCAAACGAGAATGTCATTTTCAGGTACAGCATGATTGATCTCGTGTGCGGGGTACCTGTTCTCAACAGCGATTCACAGTTGAACGGAGAACGCTGGAATGAAACGGCCGGGAAAGACTAAATTTCAGACTACTTTCTTATTATAAACCACTCCTTCTGTGTATTGTTTTTCCTAAACAAATTATATATGTATGTATGTATATAATATAACATTATACGCATGCGCGCGCTCGTATACACACACACATACACACACACACACACACACACACTATATATATATATATATATATATATATATATATATATATAATATATATAGTTTCGTCGCCACTTATTTTTAGTAACGCCCGTGACCCTTGATTGTCTTCGGTAGCGCTGAGAGACACTGACTGAGGCGCGTCGTGGTAGGCTGGCAGGAGGCGAGCCGCGGATGTAAACACCGTGCCAAGTCACGGTTAACTTGGTGGAATGGTCACGGATAAGTGCACAGTTGTCACAATTAGTAAATCAATATATATATATATACCACTGGTAAAAAGTCTGTTCAAGTGGTCACACATATATATATATATATATATACTTCCCTCGTCTTAATAACTGCAGAACTATCTCCGTCTGACACGGAAGACACCAGATTTTTTTTTTAAATAATCTACGGGAATTTTACTCCGAGTCCTTTTGAACACCATTCCTTAATGATTCTAGATTTCTTGAGGTTTTTCTCAGCAACATTGTTTTCAGACACTTCTATAAATTTTCAATGGATTAATGTCAAGGCTTCGAGTTGACCACTCCAAAAGTTTTAGGTCTTCATAGCCTCATTTCCTCGTCAGATAGGTCTTGTTTATTGTAGGTGCGTGTTTTGGATCATTATCAGGCACAAATCCAAAGTTTTGTCCAATTAGGAGACGTCCACTGAGGTAAGTATCTGATCAAAATGCTAGGATAGTCTTACCTATTTCATTATTCCATTAATTTATACAATATCCATTCTATTAGTGGAAAAACGCCCCCAAATCATTATAGATCCCCCTTTATCTTTAACGGTATTCGGACCCGATCCCTTTTGACCTTCTCGTGGATACGTCTCTTTACAAACATTCTTCTGGAGTTGTCAAAAAGCTCATTAGGGGATGTGGTGTCTTGAAGACAAAGTAGCATCTACAAAGACTAACTAAGCAACATTAATACGAAAAAAAAGGCTTGCCTTTCGACTAAAATAGAAACAAAATAGAAACAAAATAGAAACAAAATAGAAACATCGCAAAGACGAATGAAAAAGTGTGTTTCCGACAAACGAAACTAACATTAATTTCATGGTAGCACTTTTTGATGGTAGCACTTTTTGATGGTAGTATTTTATATTGGTAGTACTTTTTATTGGTAGTACAGTACTTTTTATGAAATATTCGTGATATTTTTTATTTAAAGTTGCAATTTATGTAATGTGTAATGTTCCGTATTCAACTGCCTTTCTTTCCACACACACACACGCACACACACACACACACACACGTGTACGCATCTTCGCATAATCGAGGTACCGAATTTTTTAAATCCATATATCTAAAGAACTAATTAACCAAACCTAATTTAACCTAACCTAACCTAATTTAACCTAACCTAACCTAATTTAACCTAACCTATCCTTGTTACCATCTAAGCGAGAAAGGTGTGATAAGCGTTTCGAACGCAGATGAGGGCTCGAAGGTTGTTTTCTGTTGTCATTAAACAGTGAAATACTCGCTAATCTAACTTACTCTAACCTAACCAAACCTTAACCAAACCTAACCTAATCAAACCTTAACCAAACCTTAACCAAACCTAACCTAACCTAACCTAATCAGGACTAACATATCTTTTTTCCGATCATAAAAATATTTCTACTTTTTCTCTAATTTTTTAATGTTCAGAGGTACCAACAGTTAGGTAGATAACTCTACATAACTCTACAAATATAAAAACAATGACATTTACGTACCACCTGGTAAATCCCAGGCGTACCCCAGGTTGAAAACCTCTGATCTACATAGAATAATGCCTTTATATACGCATAATACATATTATAACGCCCTTTGTGAACAAAACAGTTGGTAATGCAAATATTAGTTACGCATAATAACAATGATTTAATTTAAAAAAAAAAATAAAGTTAATATACAGGGTGTCCATAAAGTCACGCATCATAGGAAAATACATTTATTTTGTTTCTTTATTTTTTTTGTTTTATTAATTTGTTGGAAATGATTCCCACCAATCTCAAAACACGTTTGTAAACAAAAAAAGCAGGTTTCTTTGAATGTTCCTCAACATATTTAGCCTGATGGAGACATAAATAAATATACATTGCTCGTATTCCTATGATGCGTGACTTTATGGACACCCTGTAGAATAATACCATTATACACGTATAAATATTACAACGCCATTAGAGGAAACAAAACGGCAAGTATTGAAAATGTTGGTTACATAATATGATACTGAATGACAAAGATTTAAATTTAAAAAAAATGTTTAATATAAAATAATACTATTATGCACACTCAGTTTCTGTTATATATATATATATATATATATATATATATATATATATATATATATATATATATATATATATATACTGTATATATGTCATTTCCGTAGCTAGGACTTCCTAAGGGGGGAAGGTTGAAATTTTAGCGGAGCTTTTGGTGCAACGACCTAGTCGCTGCGGAGGGGGGTTAGAGTAGTTTAGAGTAGTTTGTGACGTTTCAAAAGAAAAAATTGGCAAAAAAAATGCGTGTTTAGTTACTAAGTGATATATATTATGATATCTCATCATAAGTTATAACTATGGTTCCAAAAGTGGACCTTTCCTGTTAAGAAAGGGTGTCGTTCGATCCCCCCCCCCGACCCCCGACTCCCACCTGGCTACGGGCCTGTATATATATATATATATATATATATATATATACTGTATGTATAATAGAAACTGATAGGCCTATTTTGGAACTTTAATGGAATAATACTAGAAAATAATTGAAAATAGGCAAATTTGGCACTTTATGACGAAAAAGGCACTTTTTCCAGTAAACACAAAAATAGGCCAAAAAAAAAAAGGCATTTAAGGCATTTTGCATGAACATCCGGGCTCTAATTATTATTATTATTATTATTATTATTATTATTCATTCATTCATTCATTTATTCATTCAAGTGGGCCCTAAAGGAGGCAAAGCTTGTCTCACTACCTTAACATTTGGACTGAATTACAATGAGAATACTGACACTGCTTAGTCATTCCCCCTCTGGTGGATTCTGCAAGTTTGGCAGTTAGTTCAGTAAAGTGTACTACCTAGTAAAGCCTGCACCCTTTATTATTATTATTAATATACTGTGTATATATATATATATATACTGTATATATATATATATATATATCTATATATATATATATATATATATATAGGACCTAGTTTTAGCCGTTTAAGGTGATAATGATTTAATTGTATGCAATGATTGATTAAGGCAATGACTGACTGATTACTTATTAATGAAAGGCTATTTGAGTAGATCCACCATACTATTGGAAGTGACCGGAAATGGCAGCGAGGTCACCAGCTTGGTTTTCACCCAAGCAAATTAATATTAAGGTTATAAAAGACACCTTATGGGTTTTGTAGTTTATTATGAAAATAAAGCCGTTATTTATTCACTGTGATATAACAAAGAATTGACAGTAATTAATTGGTAGTTTTACGTTATGCTTGTGACATAGACTTAGCTACTAAGATGAAATGTTAATAGCTTAATTGACACGTAATAAATAATGTACTCATTAAGGTATGTAAATGGCATGCGGCATGGAACATTGAATAGGCCTAGTAAATGATATAAAGAATGCACGTGCGTTTGGTACATTGAATGGAATACTTGACACTGATTAAGTAGGCTAAATGATTGCATGGATGCACATAGAATAATTGATGTGGCCTAATAATAATGGATTCAAATGCTTGACAAATACACAAATATCATTTATATAGAAGATCATTATGTGATGTTAAATGATTACGTCGAGAGAACATTTAGTTAACACACAAATATATGAATTGAACATAATGACGGATGATACGCCGAATTACGGTATTGTAATGACACTTGAATTGGATGACAGGCCTACTGCGTTCTTTCACGAGAGTCAGTTGGAACGCGTGATTACACACTTTGGGAGTATAGCCTACCGTTCGGCGGTAGGCTAACGTAGGCTTCACAAGAGTACTTAGAATAGGAGGTACTTATCTTAGGACGATGTAAACTCTTGAAGGTGGGTTGGAGAAAGATCTATTACCGAAAACTCGAGTTGTCGTTGTCCGTTAAGCCTCTTGAGATGATGGATGTAGGTTTCGTTCGGAAGCCTGAGGTGATGTTACTTCTCGAGATGCAGGCTGGCCTTATGATCTTGCAGGAATATATCTCGAGGAATGTGGAGAAACTTGAAGGCCGACCCGGCAAACCGCAGGCCCGAAACGATTCCGGTTGGGCCTCGAAGGATTGCTTCTGCCGGTGGTCTGTAGATCTTACTTGATGATAAATTGTAGGCCTTGAAGAAAGTAGCGGCCGCGGCCCCTCGGCCAGGGGGCCGGAAAGCGGTTGATGGACGTTGCTCACGTTCGATGATGTGAGTACCAGTGAGTGAGAGAGAGGATGAAAGCAAGTGGAAGCTCGCTTTTATACGCAGTTCCTGTGACGTAGGACTTCACGCCAAATCTTAAGACGCTTTGTCCACGCGTCCTTTAGTTGATAAAGGCTTACATTCGCGCCTTTTGGGAAGAAACAGACTTTCCATTGTTTGTTTGCCCACGTGTGTTTTCCAAGTTCTTTGATGATAGCGTGGAAGTAAAGTATTTCTGTCTATTTGTTGGTCTATTTCTTGTCGATCCTCTATATATATATATATATATATATATATATATATATATATCAGAAATTTGTAGAAATCGAAAGCTCTAAACTGGACACTCTTCAACATAATGGGAGCGTGTCCCACCATGTTTCCCACATTTAGGACAACATTGAGATTTCATTTAATGTATTATAAATTGGGGCATTGCAAGATTGTAGTGCCCTGTTATCACTTATAATGCCGACCTGAGGGAATACTTCTCCAATCCTTCCAAGTACTGTTTCCCTACTTTCAGTTTTAAACTGTCTTTGAAAGATACTTATAGAAGTAATGGAGACTCTTGGTATCTACAAAACAGGGATTTTTTTTGTGCAGGAAGGAGGGGCCAAGGGCGAATTCCCGCAAAAGCGCCCCCCCCCTCCCCATAGAAGAAGAAGAGAGCCAAATTCAAGGTCCAGGGTTTTCGAGGTCATAGATAGGGGGTAAGATGGATTGAGGAAGATTGTTCCAGAGTTCCCGGTTGAGTAAATGGACTAGAAATACCGATTAACTCTTACGTTAGAGAGTTGGACAGAAAAGGAATCAGAAAGTGTCGAAAGTCTGGTGCTGCGTGCTCTCCTTAAAGGAGGAGGCATGCAGTTAGAGAGTTTGTATTTGCTGTGGAGTTCTCTATGACTACTATATGAAGGTTAGATTTGCTACCAATTTTACCCCACAAGCAGACTCTATCTCTTTCTAAATGGTAGGAGACCTCGTAGGGCTTCCTCTTCAGATATAGTACATCCAGCAGTATCTGTGCTACTCTCTCTTTGTTGAAATTCATATTGTTGTCTTCCGCCTATTTGAAGTGTGTTTCAATGTCATTTTGTAATATTTCTTTACATATTTTTTGTCGTTCGCGAAACGCGATACGACTCTATCATTAATATCTGCATCAATATCTGCAATCAGTATTACGAGTATAAAGAGCAAGGGAACTAATGTTGTACCTTGTGGAACAGAGCTGACGACTTTTGAGACTTCATATTTAACTCTTTGTGTGAGAGAGAAAATTAAATATCCAGCTTTCTTTTTACCTTTCCAATAATTCTTGTATTATTGGAAAGGCTTAAGCAAAATCTATATTATATCTACAGTATATTTTGACCTCGACACAGTGTTCCTAGTATTTTCTCTTGGTGGTCTAATAACTGTGATAGGCATGATTTTCCAGCCCTGAAGTCACGTCGGTTCGGAATGAATTAATTATTTTCTTGTAGGAAGTAATTTTGTCTCTAATTACACCCTCAAAGCACTTTACAAGGTGAACGGTGAGAGCTACTGGCGCTGTTGTGTTGCCTCCTTTGAATAAGGGGGCAATGTTCGCGTTCTTTAATGGGGGTGGAATTTTCATCATAGTAAGTATAGTGGCTTGGCTATACTTTCTTTGCATTTTTCAGAAACATAACGCTCCATGTGTCTGGGCCTAGTGCTGAATTTTCTCCTATTTGTGATAGGGCATTAATTACGAGGGATGTTCAATAAATAAGGTAACAAGGCTTACATTTCAATTCCGTTTATTGACATAACTACTGATTACATACAAGTCAAAAGTCCCTTGGTACACTACTTCTCCACATAGTCTCCAAATTTGTTGACACAGACCTCCTGTCCCAGCGTGAATGACGATGAAATGAAACTTGCTGTGTTCTCTTGATTCATTAAGTAGGCCTCACATCGAATCATTAGTATTACATTGGGACAGTTGTCTCAACAGATCTGGTGACTATGTTGAGAAGTAGGGGAAATGATGTACCTACTTGCATGTATACAATTATTTTTGTCAATAAAAGGAATTGTAACATAAGCCTTGTTACCCTTATTTATTGAACACACTTCGTATATCCTCTTCCAAGAATTCAAAATCTATTAATAGACCCATGTCCGTACTTGTTCTTGACTAATTTGTATCTATGTCAAAGGGTTCATCGGGATTTCCTCTTGTATGTATACACACACACACACACACACACACACACACACACAGTGTATATATATATATATATATATTTGCGCAAATGGAAATTGGCCAATTTTTTGTTGCTCAAACTGTATCTGTGTAGTGAAAAAAATATTGACATGCGGTTTAGACCTTTGGATAGATAATTTAATTGGCTTTAAATTGGTATGCTATTTTTTTGTTTTTCAAAATATTTTCAAACAAATGGGAGCTATTAAAATTTTTCTGAAGGGCACGCAAAAAAGTTCACTAACGCTAATGACCTATTATAGGAAAAGTTGTTATTCTTTCAATTTGCAATTAGTGTTAATTCCGAGTCCATCGTATTCCATCTCATACGTGTTTTTCAAAGCCGAATAAGCAACACTGAACACTATTCAAATCTGGACTGCGTGGGGAAAGAGGTCAATAAAATTTTCGCCATTTGCCCGAAGAAAATCGTTGGTAATTCGAGAACGGTGCGTTGATGCCCCAATGCCCCATCGTATATGAAAATGAAGTCTGACATCTAATATTCAATGCAAGGTAACGTGCGGGACAAGATGCCGTCACAGTAGCATTTCGAATTGAGTTCTTTACCTTTTTCAACGAATATGAAGTCATTTTTGCCGACAAAGAAAACGGTAGCCGTTTATCGAAAACCGTACAGATGCTATTTCTGCTATTTTCTACCACACTGGCTTTGACACGGTCACTTTGAGTGTCTTGGGGTTTCACACGGCAAAACGCTTACCTTCGGAAAGCCAGATTTTGTTGATGGACTGATTGATCGGAAAACCTCGCAAAAGGCGTTTACATCACTCCAGTCGTGTTTTTTCCACTGCTCCTGACAGTCTATGGATCCTTACTCTCCTGAACACTTTTCAGGTGAGGTTAAGTTTTGATATCCGCGTTATGTATCGTCATGGGATACTTGAAAACGTGGAGATTCGTCGTGCGCTCATGCTACTGACTGGTGCAACAGTGGTGCATTTCCTCGGCCGCAGATCAGCTCACTACAACATTGCTGTTTTCTACCGTGGGAACAGCAGTGTGGGGCTGGCGTGGTGGGAGTAATTTGCAGGATGCAAAATCAAAGCGTGTTTGTTCATGCTTGATATTCTAATACATACACCAGAAATTTGAATGAAATAATGCTGTTACCTCGAGTGTAGGGGGAGTAGTGTGTAAGCCTGTGTAAAACACCTCTGAACGCAAAAGTGTCATGCATTCTATCGGATCTTGAAATTTACGCCAGGTTGTACCAACTCTTACCTTGTCGTCGCGTGGTGGTTAATGCCCTTGCATTCTACTCAAGATGGTACAAAGTTCGAACCCTGTTGTGGGTAGTTTTGCACAAATATACAGTATATATATATATATATATATATATATATATTATATATATATATATATACCTCGTTAACCTCGTTTGGGTTCCGTGCGTCGGTCTCTCTTCACACGAAGGTCAAGCTGGTGGCCCCGCCTCTAGTCCCGGCTTGGCGGAGGAGCGAGTTGCTTTCTTGCGCTCTTCACCGTACATAGCCAGTTACGTCCAGCTCATCTGGTACCGTCCTGAGACAGGCATCTAGTCTCCTCTTGAAGACTTCAACTTTGACCCCTGTAACGTTTCTGAGGTTCTTTGGAAGCTGGTTAAAAAGTCTTGGCCCCCTAACAACCAAGCTATTTTCCTTCAGTGTTGAGGAGGTCCCTTGTCGGGCCTTTAATTTGGGAACATTACACATTCTGCCTTTCCTATTTTCAAGCGTTGTTTGGATGGTAATTGGGTTTAGTTTTAGGTTTGGTACCAGTTTTTCCATCATTTTATATATGTAGATTATGGTGTACCTCTCTCTTCTTCTTTCCAGTGAGTACAAATTTAGCTTACGTAGTCTTTCCCAGTAGTTGAGTTCTTTGCAGCCATCAATCTTGGCTGTGAAATGTATCTGCTTCTAGTTTATTAATTTCTTCCTTTTTATATAGGGACGTCAAAACTGAGCAGTATTCAAGTTTTGGGATGATCATTGTTTCTCAGCAGGGGAAATCATTACTGTCTTGTCGCTTCTTTTGAACGTTCTTAGTAACTGTCCCACGACTCTTTTTGCTTTGTTTATTGCTATCTGATTTTGTGTTTCGAATTTCGCATCATCGGTCATTATTACCTCCTTAAGTCGACCGCTTTCGTAATATTATTCTATCCCAGCATGTCATTCCTTTTCTAAGAAACCCAAACAATGTTATGGATGTCGATCAGGTCACACTTCTGCACGATAAGGCCCCCTGCTTTAAGGCATTAGCCACTCAACAGTTGTTGCGGAACCATGAGATCGATTTCTTTGGAAATGAAGAATGGCCAGGAAATTCTCCTGACCTGAACGTCTGTGAACACATTGGATCAGTTATAAAGGACAAGGTTGAATGTCTCTTGTTTCAAGAACCTGCAGCAAATCGATTTTCGAAGGATACAATGACGCAACACATTGAAACTGTTTTAGCGAATTTGCGTAACGATCAAGATCTATTCACGTCACTTTTGGCAAGCTACCCAAAGCGAATTCAGGCTGTCCTGGAAGCCAATGGCGGGAACACCAAATTTTAATTGTTTCTCATTAAATGCAGGATTAAATTCTCTTTTGTAAGGTATGTTTAGTTTTACTCTACCTCTAATGGTTTAGGCCATGGGCCGGGGGGTGGGGGGCTAAGGTTTATTGGAGCCCCGTATACTGTTGCTATTTACTCCACTGTCTATGTCTGTTAGCATGATAATGAAAAGGAGTTGGGCCAGCACTGTACCTTCTGGTACTGAGCTGCGCACTTCTTATTCTGATGATGATATACCTTGAATTTTGACGACCTGTAGTTGTTCTCTGAGGAAGTTGTACAGTAGATCCATTTTCCCACTTTGTCTGTTATTCCCATATGTTTCATTTTATGTGCTATTATACCATGATCGCATTTGCCGAAAGCTTTAGCAAAATCCGCGTATATGACATCATAGTTTTCATTGCCTCCAAGTGCATCTAGGATATTGTTATAATGCTCTATAAGTTGTGATAGCCATGATCTTCCTGACCGGAATCCGTGCTGATTTTCGTTGAATCTTTCCAGTGTCTCCAAGAAGTCATAGATTTTCTCTGATCATTCTTTCAAATATTTTGGTGAGGTGGGCGTCACTGACACTGGTCTATAGTTCTTTGCTTGAGATCTATACCCTCCTTTATATATAGGGACAATGTTTGCTCTTTTCAAGATGCTCGGTATTTGCCCAGTGTCTAGGGATCTTCTCCATATCCATTATAAGAGTGTAGCTATTTCATTTTTACAGTTTTTAATTAATAGTGCGTTCCATTTGTCTGGACCTGCAGCTGAATGTGATTTCATTTGTCCTATAGCTCTCGATACATCTTCTGGGGTAAATCAAAGTATGTTATACATTCTCCTTGCAATTTCTCTTCGAAGAATGCATCTATGTCAGGTATCGCTTTGTCACTTTTTGGGGTACTGAGACCGATTCATACTGGGCTCTCAATGTTTCAGATATTTCTTTTAGATCGTCTGTTAGTTCATTATTTCCTTTCCTTAAGGGCCCGATAGTAGCGCGCGTTTTTGTTTTCCTTTTCGCATAGCTGTAAAATTATTTTGGATTTTCTTTTATTGCTTCTACCGCCTTTTCCTCTTCCCTCTCTGTATAGCCCGTTATCAGAGTTTATATTTCCCTAGCGATACTCTCCAGTTTTTCTTGTATTACTTTCCTGGCATTGTTATCTCCGCAGTTAGCTAACTTCGTCGCTATTCCCTTTCTTTTGCGGAATATTTTTCTCTTTTGCCTCTCTAGCCAGTTCCTCTTTCCTTTCGGCCGTGATTTCGGAGCATATTTTTCCAAAATTCTCAGCATCTTTTCTTCCAAGGTTGTTAGCATTTCCTCAGTTATTTTATTCTCTAAAACTGTTCTCCACTCGATTTGGGCCATGTGTGATCTGATTTCTTCCCAATTTATGGTCTTGGAGTTTAAGTTAAAAGCCCCAAATTTGCTTCCTTCCGTATGTGTATTGTCTTTTAAAGTTATCGCCATATTTGTTTGTAACTCGATTATGTTGTGGTCTGAGATAATAGTTGGGGTTAATTTTATATCGGCAATCAAGTTCGTGTTATTTGTGAATACCAGATCTAGGCAGTTATCCTGGTATTTTCTGTTATCTCTTGTGTCAGCATAAACTCGTTTGTAAGAGCCATCAGCATTTTTGCTTGCTCCTGGTCCTCTCTTGTGCCCCCCTTATCTTGTTGTATAAATATATTTCTACCCACCTTTTTGTATTTTATAACTGGGAAATTAAAATCGCCGCAGAGTATTATATTAGGGGATGGAGAGTTTACGGACTTTATTACGGGTCTGATATCATCAATGGCATCGGAAAATTTTTAATTTGGAGAGTTTGGAGGTCTATAGATGACTATCAGTACCACGTTTAGTTTCTCTATTTTCAGTGCAACGGTTTCCACGAAGCTGTTGGATTTACTTATTACCGTCTCTGTCATATGCCTCTCATGTATATAAATAGCACAGCCACCTTTATGTCTCGCTGTTCTATCCGCTCTTAGTAAGTTGAATCCATCGATATGCAGTTCTTTCTTATCGATACAGTGTTCGCAGTTATCGCAGTTTCCTTGGCAATCTTTAAGATGTGTTTCTGTGAGGCATGCGATGTCAGCCCTTGTTTCATCCATAAAACCTTTCAGGTACGAAACTTTGTTTAGTGAATTATTCGGTTTTATTTCTTGAATATTTACCAGGACAATTTTATGTTCTTTGTTTTGCATTGGCCCTTGTGCATTTTAAGTCCGTTCTCCTTTGGTTTTGCGTGTTTTGTAGCCTTGTGGTCCTCCGAGATGGATCCGTTCCCGGCTACCTGTTCTGGTAGCTTCTTGCCATGAAGCGGTTCAGCTCGAGGGTTCCCAGCTGTGTCAGCTGCATGTACTGTATAAGACTTAGCAGCCGTATTGTGTCCGAGATGTTGAAAAATTTTGGTGTGCTATTTGTGTTTTGTTTGTTATTTGGGTACATATTTTTTTTCTCACATTCCTTCTGTTGTCATTTGAAACTTGTCCTTTGTCCTTTGAACTTGTTGGGAAATGATGGTAGTAGCATTTTCTCCCATGCTGGCAGATTCCATATGTCGCGTAAGTCTCGCAAATGTCCGGATGGTAGAATTTGCATTTTCCACCAAATTTGCAGTGACCATTATTGTAGAAGTAGTTGCACACAGGAGGGTGTTCGTAAATACATTCTCCTCCCTTATATCTGCAAATTCCTTTCACGTAGTATTTACATAGAGTTTCTTCGCCATTTTTACCTGGGGCCTTTGTTTTGGGTGGTTTCAGTATGATTTCTTTATTGTCTACTTGTTTTTTCCTATTGCCGCTAATGCCCTTTGCTTGAAATCTTTGGATTTGGTTTTGTGCTTCTGTTTCCTCCGTTGGTGCTTCTTTTATTTCTATTATTTCTGCTCCCCTTTACTCGCTTTTTCTGTTTTTTTCCCGTTCGTTTTTCGCAGTTTCCTCTCGTACTATCTTCGTTCCTTCTACTTTTTTCTCTGTTCGCTATTCATAAGCTCCTCTTTTGCCTTTTCCTCATAGTCTCGTTCTGCTTTAAAAACCGTAAACGAGTTTATTTCGATTATGCAACTTTTGCGGAAGAACTTGATTCCGTTCAATTGTTTAGCGCCTGTTTTAGGAGAGATTTCTTCGTCGCTCCATCTCAGGCATTGAAATTCGACTAAGGTCTGGCAAAGATCGCAGCGGATTGGCTTTGATTCATCCGTTTCTTTTTTACAGTATCTACAGGGTTGTATGAGTTGATTTACCATTGCTATGTTTCTAATGGTACGTAAATGATTGTGCTCAAAATATTAACTCAAAATGGTAATTTATTAAGTGAGGTATTTGACTCGACTTTAGAAATGAGGGAGAGAAAGTTTTTCAGTTAATCCGTGGGTTGGGGATGGGGGATGTGACACGCTGTAGAGTCTCACTGATTGGTGCCCTGGAGTGTACCGCGGGGGATAACTGAGGGATATTGCCTTTCGGTGGGCAGTTTGATTTCCTCAGAGAGAAAACACTCGGAATAGATTGTATAGTATATTAGTTGCTTTAATCTTATTTGCTTTATTTCAACATACACCACTATTTCACAACTTAAATAGGCATACGACTGTGTTCACTGAATAGTCACTCAGAAATTGGCACTACTTAAAAAGGATTAACTACAGATTGTAATATCACTTTTATTCAGACTTCAAACGAAACACGTGTAACCGTCACACTGGCCTTTAAATACGGAAAAAGTATGTAAATAAAATGTATAGGAAAGTTAGAACACGAGTCATGCAAAATAAGGATAAATTAATTTCTTTTACAAATAAAAAGACTTCTCTTGATTTGTTTAATGGTTGGGGAAATGGAGTGAGGGAGGAGTTAATCTACAATTAGGATTAATGTTAGGGTGGAGCCATAGCATGATTTACACTTCCTGCATCGCAGCTTCAGCAGGGGTGTCCGGCCGTGTCCGTAGTACGCTCACTTCACCCGTCTGCACGTAGGTTTCGCGCGTCTATTGTCCATCCATTCAACAAGGAGGAAGGAAGGAGAAATTTTTTTAACATAATATAATGTCAGAAAACTCATCTCGCACAAACTCACCAGAATTTGGAGGGGTGGGGGGTGACCGTAAGAGAAAGTAGGACAGATGATAAGACATCGAACTACTTACATAACAGTCAAACGAAATAAGTTTGAGACAATTCATAAACTTGAATGTTTGTGATGAGAAAGCTACAAAATTAATAAACATGCGAACTTACAAGACGTTTCCTTCGATGTTATAGACAGAAACATTTTAAAAAACTTTAAAATTTTATGGACGTATTTTAATCTTCAGAAGTTTAAATGGCGAATAAAAATCTTTGAAAACAATACGTTAAGATTAGCTGGACTAAATATCGAATTTGGTTCAAATCTTGTCCAGGTACTGTGATGCACACCCACAAGGGAATATGAAAAACGATTCCAAAGACTTTCGTGTATTCAACAGTACTCGTTGTCAGGCGTACTGTTGAATACACAAAAGGCATTGGAATTTTTTTAATTTTTCCTTGTGGGTGTGTATCATTTATTTATTTCACGTGTTTAATTGCGGGATTCATCCCGTACTATAGCTCTGATATCTGTGTAGCGTATATAGGGTTAAATTCGCACTAGTTTAACCCCTTGTGACTAGAATTTTTATTTAGCTTTAATGTAAAGAAAACTAGTATATGTGACCAAGTAGCTACGGTGCTCTAAAAAAGGCTTCAAATGGCCAAGATGATCTTGCTTCGTTCCCACAACCGGACAAACGTCATCATTACAACCACAAAATAATCTTCGTTTGAAATTTTAGTGTTTCAGATTTTGAAATTTTTTTATCAGATTTAGATTAAAGAATGTATTTTTTAGTACAATAACCGCACTTACGAATGGAAAAGGCAGTAAAGTGGGAAATTTGGGCTAGTGAGACTCGAACCCACGTCAGTCGCGTAGTTTCGGTGTACGGAATCAGCGCGCTACCGATTGCATCATCCGGAACCTGAAGAAAAAAGATTCGTCCGAAACAGCCCAATATATTTACGGTGTTTCACCATGGTAGCTTTAAACTCGGTTGCACGCTGACTCCGTTAAACTCGTGACGCGGGCTCGAATCCCACTCGGTCCCAGTTTCCCACTTTACTGCCTTTTCTCCTTCGAAAACAACAACATAAAACCACGACAGAAGTTATGAGTGTGTGTTCTCGTTGGGGTTGTTCAACTTTAACCTTCTTTTAACATCTAAGGTCGTATGACAGAGGGGGACCTACAGCTTTACGTAGAATCCGAACCACGAGTCATTACAACATCTGGACGCGGAGGACGGTCTCCCATCCAACTACACTCCAGACCCAGTGTCGCTTAACTTCGCTGATCGAGGGAAGCGGTGTTACGACATTAGCCACGACGTTATCTTCAGAAGTTGTGAAATAAATTATATTCACAGAAATGAAGTAAAGCTTTGGAAAAAGTGTAGATTCACTGAGAAACTTCGGTATAAATAGGCTTACCATACGTCCCGATTTGACCGGAACAGTCCCGGTTTTGAGCTCTTGTCCCGGCATCCCAGCCGGCTTGTGATTCTGTCCCGGTTTATAATTGTAACAATTATAATTCTGTCCCCGTTTATAATTGTAACAATTATAATTCTGTCCCGGTTTATAATTGTAACAATTATAATTCTGTCCCGGTTTATAATTGTAACAATTATAATTCTGTCCCGGCTTATAATTGTAACAATTATAAACCGGGACAGAATTACAAGCCGGCCAGGACGCCGGGACAAGAGCTCAAAGCCGGGACTGTCCCGGTCAAATCGGGACGTATGGTAAGTCTAGGTATAAAGCAATTTACCACTGAAAAAAATTCAGTCCAACAAACATACTCTGAGTTCTGAAGACTTGTAGAGTATCCGATATGTTTATATATACAGGGTGTCCCATAAGTCGTGTCTCAAAGGCAAATTTATTTTAAATACAAAAGTAATACATCAGAACCAAAACAAATGTTCAAATGATGTCTTGTTTAGGAACCTCCGGAGGCCTTTTCCCCACGAGTGTAACTCGCTTCGATATTAGCCAGTACGTGTTATTCTACCTGCAACAAACAAAAAAGGTCCCAAAACAAGACATCAATTTGAACATTTGTTTTAGTTCTAACGTATTGAGACCGGATTTATGGGACATCCGATACACAGGGTGCCCCATAAGTCCCTTTACCGTTTTTACCCTCACCCTTTTCTAGTAGGAAAAGGTTCAGCGGTAAAGGGACTTATGGAACACCCTGTACAGCTTTGGAACAATTACATCATCAATTTTGAGCTACGAATCAACAAAACAAGCGGACGAAATAGAGAATTTTTGTGTATTTTTCGAGCTTTTGATTTTTAGTTTCGTAATTAAGGAGTGACTTTGGCTTTAAAATATATTTTAGTTAAAAGTTATATTTATTGTTAATAATTGTTAATAATGAATATATAATTTTAGTTACTCGAGTTTAAGTATACCAACGAGGCTCGAATTCTATGGTGGTTTAGACCAGGGGTGTCCAACCTTTTTTTCCATGAAGGGCCATATTTCAATTAATGACCCACACCGAGGGCCAGTGGGCAAATTTTAGATAAAATTTTATTTTAAAATTAAGTTTTATTGAACTAAAATATGACAGTAGATAATGAATTTTCAGTATCCGCCAGCCGGGCCTGATATAAATATTTGACGGGCCGGACTCTGGCCCGCGGGCCGTATGTTCGATAAGCCTTCTTTCAAACATTTTTTTTTTTTTTCACCCGTTTACAGCTAAGCTGTTCATGTCTTATCTTACATCGCTGAAAAAGAAAGGGGGGGGGGGAGTTTCTTATTAAATAACGTCTTGATTGATACCCCTTATGAATTTCTGCAGAGGGGGACTAACCTATCGTAGGCCTACGTTTGACAAATTTCTGTAACTGTAAAAATTTAGGATAGTTATCAGTCGACGGGAAATTCAATTAGGGAAAACATCTCTTCACGGACTTAGGATAAAAAAACCACAAACTTTCCTATACTGTTCGGGCCTCGTTGGCATACTTATACTTAAATAATTTATATGATATATTTCGTACTGTATGATGAGACCTTTAACTAACATATACTTGAAAACCAAAGTCAGTAGTTGAATAGAAAACTAAAACTTAGGTTTTAAGAACACAAAATTTAATACTTCGCCCACCCGCTTTGTTAGTAATACGCAACTGAAGGTTGATGACATTTTGGTCCCAGAGTCGTAACCAGGCATCGCAGTTGCGTTTTTTATCCTAATGTATAAGCTGCAAGTACCCAATTATCTTGCGAGGTCTTCATTTACACAATTAATAACTTCCCAAATCAGAATAACGTATAAAATACTGTATAAAATAAAATATAAAATACGGTCTAAAAAGCAACTGGCCATATCTGAGCCCCCTTTCAAACTGGAGTCGATTCAAGCAATCATGCAAAAAGGACAGGAAATGAGGGTTACATCGTAGGCACATCGACCCTCTCCCCGCTTCCCGTTAAGCGACGTTGGGTTTGTTTAGTGGTTGGATATAGTGGACCGTCGTTCGCGTTCAGATAATGGAGCGACTCGTTTGATGGTTGCAGTTTCACGTAAAGTTACGAGACTTCTCTAGAGGTTACACGACTTATACCATTACAAAGGTAGTCAAACCATCCCAGATATATATATATATATATATATATATATATATATATATATATATATATATATATATATATATATATAAACGCATACCGCGCATTTTTGCATATGCAAAATTCATTTCTCATGGGATTCGAACCCGCGCCTTCTGACTCGGAGACACGTGTGTTAACCATTCGACTACGACATGATAAAAATCAATGACAATCTACCGACATTTCGACACCCGAGGGAAACCCCAAACTCTTTTCGCGTCCAGAGGTATTTTTTTTACGTTATTAACACCTTGTACTCGAACCATTGAACACCATTTAATCCAACTCCATCTGTATATATATATATAATATATATATATATATATATATATATATTATATATATATATATATTACACACACACCGTGCATGGAGCAAAGAACTCTTCTGGGAAAATTAAGTCCACTATAGTCCGAATAAGTAATAGTAAATGACAAACACTATAGTTTTTTCTTTTCATGATGTTAGCCCGACGTGGTCAACGGGTCACTCGCAAAGAGGCCCCAAAAATATAGCTTACCTCACCAGTTCTCTGCAAAGCAGATTGAATCCAGCTTTAGGACAGGATCTAGGGGTTAGAGCTACACCTAGCCTACTATATTCAGAACCTCAATATAAGCAAAAGAATCGTTGCATTCACGTCGGATAGAATACATCAAAGAAAAAGGGGTAACTTAAACCTCAACTGCAAAATTGAGCGTCCACTTTTCAAGGCACATGAAAAGTGGACGCTCAATTGTGCCAGTTGAGATTTAAGTTTTGGTTTTTGGTTAAAAATACAATAGTTACCCCTTTTTCTTTGATGTATTCTATCCGACGTGAATGCAACGAGTCTTTTGCTTATATTGAGGTTCTGAAGATAGTAGGCTAGGTGTAGCTGTAACCCTAGATCCTATCCCAAAGCTGGATCCTATCTGCTTTGCAGAGAAATGGTGAGGGAAGCTATATTTTTGGGGCCTCTTTGCGAGTGACCCGTTGCCCACGTCGGGCTAATATTATGAAACGAAAAAACTATAGTGTTTGTTATTTACCATGACTTATTCGGACTATAGTGGATTTAATTTTCCCAGAAGAGTTCTTCGTTCTATGCACGGTCTGTGTGTATCATGAAAAAACCTCAGGGGACCATTCTGAGTTCAATTCCATATATATATAAGTGAACAGCATAAAAAGGTACATTATACTTGCTTAGTCAATTTCCAAAGCCATCTCTGAGAATTGGAGCGGTTTCCTCCATTTTCTTTGAATTTTTGTAAATAACCTTTCTTTTTCTTTAATCTTTTCTAAATTTATCATTCAATTCAGATCGAATTCGGAATACTCCTGTTTGAATACTTTGTTTACAAATTATTGGACTTAGTTGTTTACTAAGTTTACTAAGTTTTACCTACAATTTTTGGCAAACCGTTTTTTTTTGTGCTTTTTTTAACGTCATTTTCATAAAAAAGATCGAACCTTTTTGGGTTTCTTTTTTAGGCTGAGGCTAAACTACGTCATTTAAGAATTTCAAACCAACAACTGAACAACGTTTTCAATGACTATTTACAGTATTTAATGGCTAACTTAAAAAAAAAATATATATTATTATTTTAAGCGACTCTACTAGAATTATCAAAGGAGCTTTTTAATTTTTATTTATCATGATATGAAAATAGATACTTCTCGTATGTAAAAATAAGTAAATAAAAAACGGGCTTACAACTTTGTTTCTTTGAAATGAAAACGTGAAATGGGTAAACATAATTGCCCTTCGCCATAAGTATTTGCAAACACGCTTAAGCATTCCAAAACTCACTGTCATCACTGATTGTTCACTTCTCATTTTCATGTAATTTTAAATAATCTCTTTGATTGTAGATTTAAAAGATCATGCAGGGTTGCCATTTCTTCATACCTTTGCCAAAAAGTGGCAGATACAAGCTCGAAGTTGTAGCAAACCATACGAAAATGGCGGCACTTTTATTTTGCTTGTGGTCCGTTAACTTACCAATAACTATGATTCATATATATAACGGTCTAATTAGTAGGCTATAAACAGTTTAATTCGTTTTCTTATTGAAATTTAACATTGATATTAAGTAAGGATAAAAGTATCTTGTGGGTTATAACCCATCATTTACTTCATTTTTCATATCATACAACAACCCACAAGATCCGGTTTTTCTTATGTAGAATTTAAATCTGAATCTATTTTCTTCTATGGTATTTCTTGTGCAAATTGATATTAACGGAGATATAAGTAATGTTTTGATCGATTAAAATCGATTGAAATAGTATGGGGGTAATTATTCGTTTCACCCGTGCGAGTCGATTTTGATATGAGAATAGGTTTTTCTGGTGTATTTTGGCGTGTTTTATTCAAATCTGACTTTCATTTCTTGTGCAAATGAATTATTGAATCCCTGGTTAGGTTAATTGAATGCCCGGTTAGGTCAACTGTACGCCCTTGATGACTGGTTAAGTCGTGATATTTACGTCAGTTTTAATGAAACTATCACGACTTAAGCCAACTAACGTAAATATCACGACAACCTAACCATTCATCAAGGGCGTACAATTGACTTAACCGAGCAATCAATAATTCATTTGCACAAGAAATGAAGTCAGATTTGAATAAAACACGCCAAAATACACCAGAAAAACCTATTCTCATATCAAAATCGACTCGCAGGGATAAAATGAATAATTACCTCCATACTATTTCAATCGATTTCAATCGATCCAAAAATTGCATATATCTCCGTTAATATGAATTTGTACAAGAAATACCATAGAAGAAAATAGATTCAGATTAAATTCTACATAAGAAAAACCGGATCTTGTGGGTTGTTGTATTATATGAAAAAATGAAGTAAATGATGAGTTATAACCCACAAAATTTGGATAAAATAGCAAAAATGATGAACGGGTAAGTAGCAGAACCAAAAACTTAATCGCAGACTAATGGTAAATATAGCCCAATTTGGACAAAAGGTGAAGTTTATTGTGCGCCGCCAGCATTTTGAACCTAAGCTGTTATTTTTAGTTTCGTCTGCTATTTAGCTTTGGATTATCAGTAGATAAAGTTTATTTTATTTAAATAAAGACATCAATTCTAAATTTTTTTATTATATGCTAATAATATATTACATACCAGGATTCTGAGAGGAGTGTAATGTAAATTTTAGTAACTGCTTTATTACCACATAACGACAAGGGATCCTAAGGGTCCTTATTTCTACAAACAAATTTGTTTTTATTTCTTAATTTTTCAATTTTTCATTTCATTTCATTTCATTTGTCTATCAGAATCAAATGTTAACGATATATTATGAATATTCTTATTTTTGGGAATTCTTGGGAATTTTTGGGAATTCTTGGGAATTTTGGGGAATTTTTGGGAATTCTTGGGATTTTTGGGGAATTCTTATTTTTTGGAGTTGAAGTTCTGATTTTTAATTTTTAAGACTCGAGAACCCTGCATAACGCCCTGTACCTCCTGATTCCAGGTAAGTGTATTGTTGCAAATGAGTCTGTGTAAAGCAATTATCCAATTTACTCATACTTTTTCCTTGTTGGTTTGTTAGTTTTAATTTCACTTACAGTCCATATCAAAGTTAAATTAAATATTAATTTTTAATTAGTATTTTCACATATAGCAGTGACTAACGTAACACATTACAATATATATATATATATATATATATATGTGTGTGTGTGTGTGTATATATACACAGTATATATGATCGACAAACTGGTACCAAACCTCAAACTAAACCCAATTACCATCTAAACAACGCTGGAAAATAGGAAAGGCAGAATGTGTAGTGTTTCCAAATTAAAGGCCCGACAAGGGACCTCCTCAACACTGATGGAAAACAGCTTGGTTGTCAGGGGGCCAAGACTTTTTAACCAACTTCCAAAGGACCTCAGACACGTGACAGAGGTCAAAGTTGAAGTCTTCAAGAGAAGACTAGTTGCCTGGCTCAGGATGGTACCAGATGAGTCGGGTGTACTTGGCTGTGTGCAGTGGAGAGCGCGAGAGAGCAACTCGCTTCTCCACCAAGCCAGGTCTAGAGGCGGAGCCACCAGCTTGACCCTCGTGTGAAGAGAGACCAAAGCACGGAACTGCTACGACGTTAAGAGGTATATATATATATATATATATAATATATATAATACAGGGTGCGGCATAAGTCGCTTTACCGAGAACAATGAAATCACCTTGTGAAGAATAATATTTATTATTTATTACAGAAATTGTCCAAAGTGTCCTCCATCATGTTCAATACACACGTTACATCTTTGAACCCCTGAACAACAAATAGCACGACACAGTTCTTTGTTATTATTCAACGTCTCGAACTCTTGGCGTATCAAAGTCTTTATGTGATCGAAGTCCCACGGTTTCTGGTCGTAGACTCTATCTTTGATTATACCCTACATTGAATATAATCGCATCACATTGATTATTCAATGTGGGGTATAATCAAAGATAGAGTCTACGGCCAGAAACCTCGGAACTTCGTTCACATGAAGACTGATACTCCAAGAGTTCGAGACGTTGAGTAATAACAAAGAACTGTGTCGTGTTATGTGTTGTTCAGTGGTTCAAAGATGTAACGTGTGTATTGAACATGGTGGAGGACACTTTGAACAATTTCTGTAGTAAATAATAAATATTATTCTTCGCAAGGTGATTTCATTATTCTCGGTAAAGCGACTTATGCGGCACCCTGTATATATATATATATATATATATATATATATATATATATATATATATATATATATAAATAAAGCAAATATAAACTGAAAAATAAGAGGCATTACTTTCTACTGACCCTCGTATATATATATATATATATATATATATATATATATACAGGCGTCCCAAAAAAATGTATACACACTTTAACAGCTGATAGCTCAATTGATGTTTCTTTCTTTCCATGTTAAACCCATTAGAATTAATAATGGCAGTCAGACTAAGCTTTGAACGAAGGAAATTCATTCTAAAATGCTACTGGAAGTGTGAAAACGCAGTTGAAGTGCAAAGACAGTTTAGGAGGGAGTTTCAAACAGATCCACCAACGCGACTTACCATCACTCGAATTAGAGATAAGTTTGAAGCCGATGGAACTGTTCAGAATGTCCACAAGAAGCGTTCCGGAAGACCACGGACATCGACAAGCCCCACAAAGCAAGAAAGAGTACTGGAAACGTATCACCAAAGTCCAAGAAAATCTGTGCGGCAAGCGAGTCGTGAGGTAGGAATTTCAGAATCGTCTGTCCAACGCATTTTGAAGCGCTGTCAATGGAAAAGTTACATTCCAAGATTAGTCCATGCTATTAATGAAGATGATCCGGACCGAAGAGTGGAGTATTGCGAGTGGTACTTGGCACGATGTGGATGTGGATTGGACGAAGGGGTTTCGTAGAATACCCTCCGCGTTCACCAGACCTCACACCACTAGACTTTTTTTATGGGGATACTTAAAAGACAAAGTCTACGCTATAAAACCTGCAACAGTCGCTGAATTGAGAGCAGCCATTAACGAGAATGCACACAAATACCAAACGAAATGTTTCGTGATGTTTGCGATTCCATTGCTTCGCGCTATCAGCAGTGCCTGGACCAGAACGGACGTCAGTTTGAAAACAGGCGTTGACAAAACAATTAAATAATGTCTGTAGATTCTATTACATTTTGAAAATGAAATGTATTTTAATAAACACTGCCTTTATAATTATTTAAAGTGTGTATACACATTTTTTTGGGACGCCCTATATATATATATATATATAAATTAATAAATAATAATTCAGTGTAAATAAATGGTATAGATAGAATTTGGTCAGGAATGAGGGAAAAATTAAGATAAATTAAATAAAGTTAAGGGTGACGGGTACCCTCACCATCCGTTATAAGTACAACTACTTCGCCGAGTATCCAAAGATGGCGTAGCGAAACTCAGGCTCACGGTAAGTAGAACTCATTGCTTGACTCTCCCATTAAGTTTTCAAAGATTTATGGCCCTATAGCAAAGGTGGCGACTCCCTGAAGGATGGTGTTTCATCTTTAAACATTTTTGCCGCTCCCTTATGTTGTAAAAGAAACTTAACCAACACTTTATTAAGACGTGTAAGATGTATTGACAAGCTCAGTATCTTACCTTTACTTAGGCTTTGAAGCTAATTTTAAATTAAGCGCGTCTTCCTCCTCATTATTTTTGGGGACCTTCAGGGTCAGATAAGGTACATGACTATACTTAGCGTTAAATGAAATAACTGTAAATTGAGTTAATAAATAACAGCCCATGGAGTGGCAACGCTTTTAAATAGGAAAGAACACCCTGTCGGGATTTTTTAGGCTTTATTAAAGACACGTTTTTGTTGAAATTCATACCGTTAAAATTGAGATTTTTTCCTGTTTTCCACGTAAATACCGTCTGTATGTTTGGATGTCTAGATGTCTGGATGTCTGGATGACTAATAGTATTGAAATCCAAAGCATACGTAACGTGAAGTATGACGAATTAAGAGAGAGAGAAAAAAAAAAAAAGAGTCATTTTCGGCCATTTGGCTGTGACGTCATGGCGGGGGAGACTGAAGGCGGAGTTTGAGGATACAACTGTATCATATTTTATAATTACATTACGCAGTACTCGAACCCTGGACCCCCTGAGTAGGAATCGTGAGTGGTATTATCACACTACAACGAGATAAAAGTTACCACAACCTGTCGCATATTTGAACGACCGAGGAAACACTTAACACTTTCCCGTCCAGAGGCGTTTCACGATGTTAACCTCCCTGCACTCGAGGTAATGACAACATTTAATTCAACTCAAATTGCAGTGGGGTCCCATATGTGGAATAACAAGCATGAACGGGCGTAATTTTTGTATGAAACGAAAACTGCCCCCACTAGGAATCGAACTCGGGACCCACCGAGTAGGAGTGTATTCTTCTATGATAACCTTAACTTCCAGAAAGGCTCTGTATCGATTTTTTAAACTATGATTTTGCGTATTAATTTGCTGTTAAAGATTTTCTTCTAATAACACACTGACAGACTTTTGTAAACACTCCGCTAAATGTGTACGTTTATCACTGACAGCACCAGCCCCCGTAGCTCACTTGGTAACACCTTTTCCCCATCAGCGAAGTTAAGACACTGAGGTCTTTGGTTCGACTTCCGATGGTGCTCATGATAATAATCCAGGCGTTAATTTAATAGGTCGCATTAGTCTGGTCTGAGCACTGTGGCAGTTCTTACAACTCCTGACTGATTATAATCACTGACGACCAGGGCCGCCGAGAGGGCGGGGAAGCCGGGTTATATCCCCGGACCTCTACTCTAGGGGGCCCGGAAAGGGAGGATAAAATCTAAAAATATTAATAAAGCAATTGATTAAATAAGAAACAACATAAGGTTCATAAGGTTCATAAGGTGAACATATAATCAGTTTGCTTGTTATGTACATAAAAAACATTCATAATAAAATACTGAGTAAACAGGGGGGCCCATATATCAATCCTTCCCCGGGGCCCGGGGCAGCTCTCAGCGGCCCTGCTGACGACAATACTCATATTTACGTTAACGTCAAAACGTGTTGAGAAATTTGCAAAATGACAAATTTTCATTCGTAAAAGTTAATAATTAACTTTTACGAGTGTTTTTTTTACTAGTTTATAACCAGACCAGTAGTTTGACTAGTAGTTTGACTAGTAGTTTGACCAGTAGTTTAATTGTTTGACCAGTAGTTTGAACAACATTCACTCCGGTTGTTTTTAAATTATCAATGATGTGTCCATTTTGTCGAATGATAGCTTTATTAACCCTTTATGGACGACTGGCACGAATAGGTATCGTTTCAAATACAGAGGGCTGCCAAAAGTAAATAGACACCACGATGATCGTCTTGCAGAACAAATAGCAAATCTCATCAATGGAATGCCAGAACGAACGTCAGCTTTACATAAAATGAAAAGGGTAAACCAACACCTTTCTAAATATATTGAGGCAATAATTCTATTATTATTTAACGACTTTTATTATAAATTCAAAAACTATAGAAAAAAAACAAAAACTAAAGGTGTCTATTTAGTTTTGCAATCCTGTGTACGCGAATTCAGACTTAACCTTACAGAAAACTACCGCCGTTAAGGGAGATTACTCTCCCTTATTCTCCCTTAATTCTCAGATTACTCTTTGAATTTAATTCTTAATTTTTAATAAATTAAAATTTTATAATTAAAGTCTTTTTTTAATAAATTAAAACATTAAAATTTAAATTTAAAAAAAAACGATCAAATCATTTTGAAAATCCGTAAATCATTCGTAAACGCTAATATTTAAAGACAATCAAACTTTTGAGACTCGGATTAAATCCTTATCTATTAATCTAACCTAATCTAATCTTTAATCTAACCTTGTTTACGTATTAAATAAAAAAAAACAAAAAATGTACACTAATTTTCTCCCTTTTTTCTCACCCAATAGTAAATTTTTGACTCACTTGTTTAGTATATACGGGGTAGCGCAAAAAATGAGGAGTCGAAGGAGTCAGAAAGAATGGATCTTTTCCGTTCTATGGCCGCCGCCACTGTTTTTAAAGAAAAATTACTTTTTTAGTTAAAAAAAATTATAATTTATAATTTAGAATTGTTTAATTAAAAAAAATTATAATTTATAATTGTTTAATTAAAAAAAATTTATAATTTATGTAATTTATGCAATGATGACCCTTTGACTCCTGACTTTTGCACCACCCTGTTTATATACAATATATATATATATATAAATAAAACATTTTATTTTTTAAAATTTATCCGGTTCGTTGTTCTAATTTTATTTATTTAATTTAATTGTGGGGAATGTTTTTGCCAGCTTTAGAATTTTAATTAACTGGCGGACCATTTAAAAAAAAAGGGGGGGGGGTCGGTCTCGCATTCCAAAATGTCAGTTTTAATTTTTAATTTTTTCCTCCTCTCTTTCCCCTTACTTCATTGAAAGAAATTTTGTAATTTTAATTTGTCTCCCCTCAATTTCTCTCAGTTCCCATTTTCTAAAGAAATTTCTAATATGCTTTACCCGTTTAACCGTTACTAAATACATGGTTCTACCTCATTTTACACACACACACACGCATATATATATATATATATAATATATATATATTACACACACACACACACACTACCTTTGGCGTAAAACATACCAGTACAATTTTCCTATTTACCATTTTTATTTTCGTGTTCTCAATTTTTTCTCCCCTCTTTTCGTAACCATATTAACACTGTTTCTCTCACCCCATTAACTATCTCTTTACTCTCCTATTTCCCTGTCGACTCTTTCTGCGTCTTTCCTTAGGCTCATTTCAGCCAGAAACCCCCTCTGTGGATAACCATCTTGTTTGAGCTTCGCTGCTGCTTTGCCTTCTATACATAAAATTCCGCACTGTCGACTTGAAATTCTTTTCTTAAAATATTTTGCGCAAATTCCATTCGTATACATTTCTTTTATTTCGGGTTGTATATATATATATATATATGCACTGAGAGGGTGGGGGGTGGGGGGGGGGGGGTCCTGTGAATGTATATTATGATCAAGATTCTTATGTAAAAATTAGTATGTATGGGAGGTGTTGTGGGTATAATAATGTACAACAGTTATAGGAGGTTGTTGTTGTTGTTGTTCTTCTTCTTATTCTTATTCTTCTTCTTCTTGAAGAATGTGGGTTGTTGTTGTTTTTCTTTTTCTTAATGTAAATAGTTTATTTGGATTCCTTTCCTTCTGGCTCCTGTGAAGTGTTTGAGAAAGAATTCATTCTGAAGTTGTAAACTTAATTCATTTATAAGATGGTCATCAGAATGCTCGGAAGTCTTGTGCATCTTATAGTTGCTAAAGGACAAGATGGAGGTCTTCATTTTTTACTTCGGCGTAATGAATGAATGAATGAATGTATGATGGTGTAGTAGTTTCTTGCGGTGAATATTCGTGCCTCAGAATGAAGGAAAAGTGTGTGTGTGTGTGTGTGTGTGTGTGTGGTGAATATTCTTCAGGAAAACTAGCTTGTTTTATAAGATTTATTTTGTACCAGATTTCATAGATCAGTAATGCATGTCGCGCGCACGCACGCGCACACACCACACACACACACACACACACACACACACACACCTTTGGTCATTTTCATTGCTGTATTAAAATTATAGTATAAGAAATGAAGTTAATAAATGGTCGGAACTGTTTCATTAAAAACACAGTCAATAAAACCCGCGCATTTATTGACTGCACCTAGTCAGTGGCGTACCGAAGGGTGGGGGGGGGGCGACAGAGGCGGTCGCCCCCCCCTTTGGGTCTTGTACCGGTGTCTATTGATGTGCTTATCTCTATAACTATGTACTAAAGTTTGTACATACAGTTACAAAGATAAGCAGGTATTGTTTTAGTTTGTATATTCTCTCAGCATTCTCTATGTTAAATCGTGTCTGTACACACACACACGCAGTAATTTAACTATCATTTTTGACTCGGTATTTTTCTCATGAAAAGTGTGTGGTAAATCTATTAATTTATCTAATTTACAGGGTTTATATTTGCTGTAAATAAGGCTTTGTTAATACATGAATATTGACTCTAGTAAATGTTTATGTAAGGGATGGTAAACAATGATTGCCCCATCCCTGCACAGATGAAACTAATAGAGGTACAAAAAAAACTGATTGTTACATCTTTTAGACAATTTAATTCTACGTCTAAACAAAACCAGTCAATAGTTGGTGTTGCTTCCTCGTGCTTGGCGGACGGCTTCAAGTCGGCAAGGGTAGGTAGGAAGTGAGGAGAGACTCGAAAAGGTCAGTGTCGTACTCAAGATTTCGGAGGATTGTTTCGATGTGCTGCTCCATGGTCCGGCGGCAGAATCGGGTAGCTGGTGGTTCAACAAGCATCAGGGATTCCATTCGGTCTCTCAGGATGGATCCTGAAAGATTCTGCCGCCGGACTATGGAGCAGCACATGGAAACAATCCTCCGAAATCTTGAGTACGACACTAACCTTTTCGAGTCTCTCCTGACCTCCTACCCTTGCCGACTTGAAGCCGTCCACCAAGCACAAGGAGGCAACACCAACTATTGAGTGGTTTTGTTTAGACGTAGAATTAAATTGTTTAAAAGATGCAACAATCAGTTTTTTGTTCCTATATTAGTTTCATCCGTGCAGAGGGGGAGGGGGCAATCATTGTTTACCACCCCGTATATACATACGCGTATGGTATATACACCTTTTAGTTACTCACACGCCCCCCCCCCTTCCTTGACCAAATCCTGGGTACGCCCCTGCACCTAGTATATACATATATATATATAAATAAATTATTTTAATTCAAATCTGGATGGAAAAATACCCAACTGGTAGCTCGTTATAACTCCAACTCAAAACTGGATCAAATCAACCCATGTTTGGCCTCTAAAACATATTTCAATATCCAACCGTTCATTTAAAATATTTTGAAAATTTTTACAATCCAACAAACACAGATGATCGATGAAATGTTGAATTATGGTTGATATCAAATATCAACCATATATCAACAGTCCATCGACAAATTGTGCTACCTCGGAACGCTTAAAGTTATTTGAATATGAAAATTGTTCTGTATGTTGTCATTTTCATACTTTGGTATAACATCAGTTACACATTTTAACGTAACTTATATGTAACAATGAAATCAATCTTAACACAAGCGTAACTTTTTTAGCTTTAACGAAAGTAAAACTCTGATCACTATACAGGGTGCGGCATAAGTCGGTTTACCGAGAATAATTGAATCACCTTGTGAAGAATAATATTTATAATTTACTACAGAAATTATTCAAAGTGTCCTCCATCATGTTCAATACATACGTTGCATCTTTGAACCACTGAACAGCAAATAGGGCACACAGTTCTTTCTTATTACTCAATGTCTCGAACTCTTGGTGTATCAAAGTCTTCATGTGATCGAAGTCCCGAGGTTTCTGGCCGTTGACTCTATCTTTGATTATACCCTATATTGATGTGATTATTCAATGTGGGGTATAATCAAAGATAGAGTTTACGGCCAGAAGGCTCGGGACTTCGATCACATGAGGACTTTGATACGCCAAGAGTTCGAGACGTTGAGTAATAACGAAAGAACTGTGGTGCCCTATTTGTTGTTCAGTGGTTCAAAGATGCAACGTGTGTATTGAACATGATGGAGGACACTTTGAATAATTTCTGTAGTAAATGATAAATATTATTCTTCACGAGGTGATTCCATTATTCTCAGTAAACCAACTTATGCCGCACCCTGTATTTTGTTGTTTGTTTTTTATTCCTCTCAATTGCGTAACTTAGATGTAACGTTTTAAACACGAAGAAAACTACAGGGTTCTTCCAAAAAACATATCACCTATAAACTATAAGGTCCCATAACTTGCAAAATGCATACTATGCACAGTACAGCATATTCTAAAACAGATTCTAATCACATTAAAATAAGTATAAAATGGTTTAGATTTTGATGTTTTGTATTTCAATGTAATTATCATAAGCATGTTTCATTTCTGACTTCCAACGATAAGCGTTTGAACTCCCCAACTTAAGACAAAAATAATGAAGCGCTTAAAAGAACGTAGCAAGAGTATTTTTGAGCTTTCATTACATGGTATGGGTTTTCGGGGGGGGGGGTAAACGAAAATGAATGAAAATATCTTAAAAAGTTTTTGAGATCTTCTCTGTCTGTATATATGCGCGCTGGTCTTGTGTACTTATATCAGTTCCAGCCAACAACCTTAGCTCAGTGATTGACACTACTACCGTAAGCCAAGTAAAGTCACTGAGATCGGTTTCGACTTCGATGGTGCTGGTAATAGTAATCAGGCAGTTAGTTCAATGGGCCACGTTCGTCTAACCTGAGTGCTGCGCCAGTTTCAACTTCTTCTGACTGATTATTATGTCGGTTCCAGTTTTTTAGTTTACACTGAAAGGTGCGTAGGTAACTAATCTTTAAAAATTTAAAACCCGTTCATTCTGGCTTGCATTACAATTAGTCATCTACAGACATGTCACGGATTTTAAGTTCAAACTCCTTTATGTGGGATATGTTTCCAGTTATCAAAATCAGGCACAGGCAAAATCAGGCAAAATCCATGGATTTTCATACTTCAAGGTTGACGTCTCTGCGTCTAACATCAGAAAGTGTCGTCCATTTTATACATAAAATAATTTAACGAAGTTGAACACATTAATCCTTTAGCGCCCAATGTTACTTTACTGATTTTGTTCAAGCTAACGTCAAAGGATTTTATTCAGTTTCAGAAAAGACCACCGGGTGCTAAAGAGTTAAGTTATAACCTTCAAAAACAGAGCGACGTTCGATTACTGCAAATATGAGTTTGAAGTCATATTCTGCACGAATTCCTTAACTCAAATTTGAAAATGTCTAAAGCGCCATTGTAAATTTTTCAAGTGTAAAATTTTCAATATTTTTTAATGTTCTTTTTATGTCCTTTTCATTCTCAAGTATATTTTTTATTGACATTCAGTCATATGTAAGTCATATTTTTTCATTGACATTCAGTCATATGTAAGTCATATTGTAACATTATATTAACGTGTTAAATCTTTGAAAATTTTCCGAAGTAAATTGCTAGCAAAAAGTCGTAGTCTATCCGTGGGATAGTAGTTCGATGGGAGACCGTCCTCTGCGTCCTGACTATGTAGGGACCCGTGGTTCGGATCCCACGTACAGTAAAGCTCCGTCATATGACTTTAGATGTTGCGAAGGAGGTTAAGCAAACCCCATCATTACATTCGTAGTCTTGAACGTATTAATAATAGTTTTGGGTTGTTTAACCTCCATTCTAACGGCAAAGGTCATGTGACGGAGAAAACCTACAGCTTCACGTGAGATCCGAACCACGGATCACTACATCATCTGAATGCAAAGGACGGCCACCCATCCAACGATCGAACAGAGATAATGTCACTTAACCTCCCTGATCTAACGTGAAGCGGTGTTCCGACGTGACCACGCCGTAGCTTCCTTGAACGTGTTAAAAAAATTAACTAGAAATACTTTTATTTACAATGCTATTTCTACATCATATATATGTAAACCTTTTATTGATTCCGCGCGACGACTGCTCATCACATCACACGGGAGTCACGTTCGTGGCCCTACCTCTGGAGTTGGCTTGGTGAAGGAAAGAAATATTCTCTTGAGTTCGCCATCTCACATAGCCACGTACAATCGTACATCCGGGTCATCTGGAACCGTTCTGAGGCAGGTGTCTTTTTCTTTTGAGGACGTCCACATAAATATCAGTTGTATTTCTTATTTCTTTTAGTAATTGGTTAAAATCATAGGTGGCCAACTGGCGGCCCGCGGACTGCATCCGGCCCACGAAAGTATTTTATCCGGTCCAGGTAAGTTACACTTTAAAGTTGCATTTCTGTTTACACGAGGATCTCCACATCAGTTATTACAATTTTCACACTAAAATTACAGGGCAGCATTTCTTTAGTAGTTAATTTACTAGTGAATAGTGATTTTAAAACTAGTAGAAAAGGCACCAATAATAGAGCAAAAACAAGTAGGATTCATGGGGGTCTCACTTATGTAGAATCACTTAAAAGTATTACAATAACAATCGGCCAACTTATTGGTGATCAATAGACTACAGAGTGTAAACCACAGGTTCCCAACCGGTGGGCCATGGTGAATTTTCTAGTGCGCCCACAACTAGTGTTTGTAATGCTTAAAAATAAGTCAGATATATTACCAAAAATATCCTTATACATATATATATATATATATATATATATATATATATATATATATACTGTATATATGGGCCACCAACATTTATGACCATCAAAACTGGTCATAAATTATATGAAGCAAATATTTTAAACGAACTTTACCCGGTCATATAGTTCCGGCCCCCAGACTACAGTCTAGATAAGAAACTGGCCCGCGAGCATAAAGAAATTGGCCAACCCTTGATTAAAATAGTGTTGGTCCTCTGACGATAAAGCTGTTTTCCTTCAATGTTGAGGATGTTCCTTGTCTAGCCGTTAGTTTGGAAATACTGCACATTCTCTCCCTCCTAATGTTTATTGAATTCATTTGGAGGTTAGGTACAGCTTCTCCATTATTTTCCATGTGTATAATATGGTGTACCTTTCTCTTCTTCTTCTTTCCAACAAATATAGATTTGATTTATGAAATCTTTCCTAGTAGTCGAGTTGTTTTCAGCTTTGCCGTGAAATTTCTAGGAATTTCTTCTCACAAACACACACACACACACCAGAGCTGGGCACTTGCGGCATATTTTGCGGTACTGCGGTACTGCGGTACTACCAAACTACCAAACCGGTACCAAACCGGTACGCGGAAATTTGAATGCGGTAGCGGTACTGCGGTACTTTCAGCGATCCTTTGCGGTACTGCGTTATGCGGTGCCGGTTTGGTAGTGCGGTAGTACCGCAGTACCGCAGTACCGCAAAATGTGCCGCAAGTGCCCAGCTCTGATGTGTATATATATATATATTATATATATATATATATATATATATGATGAATAAAACCACGAAGGAAAGGAAACACAGAATGGTGCTCAAGCGCTTTCGTCTAATGACATCCTCAGGAACACTGAAGTACATAAAGAGTTACAGCCTATATATAGGTTACAAAAAAAAAGATATATATATATATATACAATAAATGGAGAAATAAAAATAATAAAAATTAAAAATTAAAGGATTGTGGGAGGAGCATACAAATTTGTAAGGAAAAACTATCGATTTTTAGCACAAGATCAAATGAATTGTTTCCAACCAATGTTATAGATAAAAAAAAACTACCGAGTTTTAGCACAAGATCAAATGAATTGTTTCCAACCAATGTTATAAAAAAAAAATACAAATTTATACTGGAAATCTGCCCGGGTTTTAGCACTCTGCCCTTCTTGGTTAAGGTTCGATGTATATAAAAATAAATTGAAAAATAAAAGTTATTAGAGTAGCATACAAGTTTACCAAAGATTTAGCGTTCTACCCTTCTTATCTAAATCTGTTCTGAAGGAATTCAAAACAACAGGATCGAGTTGAAAAAAACCTTTGCTTATGTTGAAGTTATTTGTAAGTTGGATAATGACAGACTCAAGAATATTTCTATTAACAATGTTGCTAGAGTGAAATAAAACTGAAGCATTATTCCAATCAATACAGTGGGATAACTCTGACAAATGGACAAAAAGGGCACTGGACGACTGTCCTGTTCTAACGGAATATTGATGCTGTTTTATACGTGTGTGCAAATCCTTTCCCGTCTGACCTATGTAAAAGGAATCACATTGTTTACAACCAATTTTATAGATAATGCCTGAATTATTGGTAGGGCTATTTTTTACTATGATATTTTTCACAATATTGTTATATGAAGATACTACATTAATATCTAAAAGTTTAAGTACATTAGCAATGCCTAAAAAGCCCTAATAACACTCGTACTTTGTCAAAAAATATTTTAGTACTTCCATTTTTCCCGGGCTTTTTAGGCATTGCTAATGTACTTAAACTTTTGGATATTAATGTAGTATTTTCATATAACAATATTGTGAAAAATATCATAGTAAAAAATAGCCCTACCAATAATTCAGGCATTATCTATAAAATTGGTTGTAAACAATGTGATTCCTTTTACATAGGTCAGACGGGAAAGAATTTGCACACACGTATAAAACAGCATCAATATTCCGTTAGAACAGGACAGTCGTCCAGTGCCCTTTTTGTCCATTTGTCAGAGTTATCCCACTGTATTGATTGGAATAATGCTTCAGTTTTATTTCACTCTAGCAACATTGTTAATAGAAATATTCTTGAGTCTGCCATTATCCAACTTACAAATAACTTCAACATAAGCAAAGGTCTTTTTCAACTCGATCCTGTTGTTTTGAATTCCTTCAGAACAGATTTAGATAAGAAGGGTAGAACGCTAAATCTTTGGTAAACTTGTATGCTACTCTAATAACTTCTATTTTTCAATTTATTTTTATATACATCGAACCTTAACCAAGAAGGGCAGAGTGCTAAAACCCGGGCAGATTTCCAGTATAAATTTGTATTTTTTTTTTATAACATTGGTTGGAAACAATTCATTTGATCTTGTGCTAAAAATCGGTAGTTTTTTTTTTATCTATAACATTGGTTGGAAACAATTCATTTGATCTTGTGCTAAAAATCGATAGTTTTTCCTTACAAATTTGTATGCTCCTCCCACAGTGCTTTAATTTTTTATTTTTATTATTTTTATTTCTCCATTTATTGTATATATACAGGGTGGGCGGAAAGTAGCTCCCTATTTTGGATTGGTAAAAAAATACGTGTATTATCCATTTATTTCAGAAGAAATAATATGAAAAGGTAGGCATACATGGTAGGTTTTCTCTAAAATTCAATGTGGGCTCCAACTCTTTCCACCAGCTTCTGGAGCCGCCCAGGAATGGCGTCCACTGACTTTAGCAGGAACTCCGGCGGGATGGAGGACATGACTTCCCGAATTCGGTCCTCCAGTTCTTCCAATGTCCTCGGTTTGGTGCGGTAGACTTCTTCCTTTACCCACCCCCAAAGAGAGAAGTCGCACGGTGTCAAGTCGGGGCTCCTGGCTGGCCATTGTTGTGGACCACGACGACCCATCCAACGCCCAGGGAAGTGGGCATCCAGCCACTCACGGACAACAAGAGCGAAGTGCGGAGGGGCGCCATCTTGCATAAATATCAGATCTTTGGGGGTGGGTAAAGGAAGAAGTCTACCGCACCAAACCGAGGACATTGGAAGAACTGGAAGACCGAATTCGGGAAGTCATGTCCTCCATCCCGCCGGAGTTCCTGCTAAAGTCAGTGGACGCCATTCCTGGGCGGCTCCAGAAGCTGGTGGAAAGAGTTGGAGCCCACATTGAATTTTAGAGAAAACCTACCATGTATGCCTACCTTTTCATATTATTTCTTCTGAAATAAATGGATAATATACATGTTTTTTTACCAATCCAAAATAGGGAGCTACTTTCCGCCCACCCTGTATATATATATATATATTTTTTTTTTCTGTAACCTATATATAGGCTGTAACTCTTTATGTACTTCAGTGTTCCTGAGGATGTCATTAGACGAAAGCGCTTGAGCACCATTCTGTGTTTCCTTTCCTTCGTGGTTTTATTCATCATAAATATTTTTCACGTGTTACTTTCGTGAAATAATTTTCATATATATATGTGTGTGTGTGTGTGTGTGTGTGTGTGTGTGTGTCATCAGTCTTCAGCTGCGTACCAACAAAGCAGGTGAACAAAATAGCGAATTTTATGGAGGTGCATTTTTAAAGATTTATCGTTGCTTCCATAATTTGGTTTTCAAAAATCTATATTCATCACGACCCTTCGAATGTCGCTACGTGCACGCATGTGTTGCCACGAAGCAAGTGTGCATTTATACACACATACACACACACGCATACCTTACTCTATGCTACATTATACTGGTTTTTAACGTCGGTCGACCCCTCTGTAGCATCCCGCCTCATTTGCGGAATTTGGTGGGGAAGGAATTGGTTTTCGATCCCTTTCTACCCTCGTAGCCAGCCACGCATGGCTGGTCAGGGACTTTGCACAAAAACCTGTCCAGTTGGCTCTTGAAATATATATATATATATATATATATATATATATATATATATAGAGAGAGAGAGAGAGAGAGAGAGAGAGAGAGAGAGAGAGAGAGAGAGAGAGAGAGAGAGAGAGAGATTCTGCAAATGTTCGAATAAAAAATGGTATAGAGAGCGGGAAGAAAATAATTATATATATATATATATATAATATATATATATATATATATTATATATATATATACAGTAAACCCTCGCTATTCGCGGCATCACCATTCGCGGCTTCAATTATTCGCGGTCACTGCTTCAAGGCCGCCGACGGAGGAGAAGAAACGAGCACCACTCCCGAATCAAGCTTTGTAGCTAGTAAAGGCTGGTTTGAAAGATTCAAAAAACGTTTTCGCTGCACAATGTCAAGATTTCAGGGGTATAAGCCTGAACAGGTCTTTAACGCCGATGAGACTGCCCTTTTTTGGAAGAAATTGCCATCACGCACTTACATTAGTCAGGAGGAGCGTCATGCATCGGGATTCAAAGCCGCGAAAGATCGTGTAACTCTTCTCTTTTGTGCCAATGCTGCAGGTCACATGGTGAAGCCTGGCTTAATTCATAAGGCAGCCCGCCCGCGAGCACTAAAAGGCAAGGATATGAACCACCTTCCTGTACATTAGGCACAAAATCAATGGAGTATGGTGTATTCGCGGATTTCCCTTATTCGCGGCGCGAGTGGAACGCATCTACCGCGAATAATGAGGGCCACTCAATATATTTTTCCTCACCTTTTTTTCTTTCTTTCCAAGTTTCCTTGTAAGTTTTGTAAGTTCCAGAAATTTTGTACACAAGTAGTTACATACCTTTTTTTATAAGTTTTTATTTTTCCACAGTCTCCATCCTTTTCTATGGCTTTCCTCCACCTCGAAACGAGGGCCTTTATTCCTTGCTGGTAAAAGTCCACTGGGTTCCGCTGGAGCCACCTCTTAACCTCCTCAACAACCTCATCGTCACTCTGAAACTTTCTTCCACGAATAGCATCCTTCATTGGCCCAAACAACTGGAAGTCTGAAGGTACCAGATCCGGGCTGTATGGAGGGTGGGGTAACGCAGTCAAGCGCATTTTTGTGATGGTCTCTCAAGTTTGCAAACTGTTGTGTGGTCTTGCGTTATCGTGCAAAAGAAGGATGTCTTCCAGTTTTCTCTCCGGTCGAACTCGCTTTATACGTCTCTGGAGTCTCTGTAGGGTAGCAATATATGCTTGAGTTGATTGCTCGTCCTTTCTTCATAATGTCCACACTTTTGTTTTATACTCTTTATAGTACTTTTTATAGCTGGAAGTGGGGCTTCCACCCGAAGCCAAACACTTCAACTATGTCTGAACTTGGCCTAGCGTCCGTTTGAGGAGGGTGACCGTTCCTTTTAATGCCCTGTTTGGAATTCTATGGCCTGGGGCTGTCCTGGGTTTGAATTCAGGTAAGTTGGTAGGTTGTTCTTCATCATACCTGTTGCCCCAACTATGATGGGGAGAATGGCAGCTTCTTCCAATCTCCAGTTTCTCTTTATGGCGTAGATAAGCGCCTGGTATTTGGTGATTTTCTCCCTTTCCACTCTTTTAAGGCCGTAGTCGTTTGGGACACTGACCTCAATAAGTAAGGCACCCCTTTCCCTCTTGTCCCACACTACTATGTCCGGTTTTACTGCCGAGTTGGCTATAAAAGTAGCAGTTGGAATTACTGTGTCATAGTATATAGTATAATGGTTATTTCCAGTGACTGGTGCAGGTGTATGGTCCCATACATTTTTATTGCATTCTATCATAATTCTAATGCTGACATGATCTTCCAGTGGATATATTTGCAAATTTGATTGTTTCTGGTTGTAGAGTACCCATCTGCCATGAGCACCCTACAGCCTGATATTAGATGGCCAACACTTTTCAGCTCAACATGACAGAATCTACATCTGTCGTTATTACTTAGTCCAGCCATTTTTTTAAATGCATTTGTTAGGAGTGCAAGATCTTGGGCACCCATTACACAAGCCTGCGATGGTTTTGTTGTCCGAAATATTTTATCACTTATACAGTAATTTTTGCACGCTAATTCCGAAAATAATATTCATTTTTCGCCATCACGTACAGGTTTTCAACAAAATGTCATATTTGATATTACATATGTAAGTAATTTTCATTAAAATTGACTCAATTAAATTTTGATTAAAAACTACTGCCTATAAATGCTTCCAGATCAGAAGTGACGTCATAGCTGCTTCTAGAACATTCGAGAAACGCACCGCTAGTATATAAGTGATTGACGAGCCACGAGAGGAGTCAGTCTGTCTAGTGCGTGCGAGGTTATAGTTTTTTATTATGCAAAGGTGCGTGGCGACTATATTTCTCTTTTGAAATTTGTTTATTTGTCGCTATTGCAACCAGAGGGTGTGTAAATAACCCAAACATTTTCTGTTATATTTGTGGGAAATTTACTGTGAAAAAACAAAGGCGAGATATTACAGATTTCGTCAAGAAAGCATACTATGCGTACTTCGGAATGAAACTTGGGGATCAGGACAAATCATGGGCTCCACATAAAGTTTACAGTGTTTGTGTTGAACAACTTAGACTGTGGAGTAAAAGTAAAAAGGATTCTTTACCTTCTACGATTCCAATGGTCTGGTGTGAACCTAGAAATCGCAGCAATGACTGCTATTTTTGCTCATATAACGTGCAAGGCTACAATACTAAAAATAAAAAGGACATTTCTTATCCAAACTTTTAGTCTGCTATAGCTATAAGACCTGTTGCTCATGGATCTGGTATACCTGTACCTACTAAACCAAATACTCTTGATGTAATTTAATCTGATTCGGTGTCTGATGACGTTGGAAACGATGATATTGATTGTTTTCAAACCGAAACATCTGGTGATCTCCAATTGTTTACAGAAAGTGAACTTAATGATTTGGTAAGAGATTTGTGTCTCCCGAAGGATTCTTCAGAGATTTTGGGATCCAGAATTCGTGCAAACAACTGACTTTCTCTGGACGTCATTTTACTGGTACAGAAATCGAGAAAAAGGATTCATCCAATATTTTTCTCAAGAAAATTCACTGGTATATTGCAACAATGTTTCGGAACTAATACTTAAGCTAGGCGCTGCAGTCTATGACCCAAATGAGTGGAGGCTTTTCATTGATTCCTCCAAAAGAAGTCTAAAAGGCGTCCTCCTTCACAACGGTAACTTGTATGCATCCGTTCCTGTGGCTCCTTCGGTTTACTTGAAGGAAACGTACGAAAATCTTGAGCTTCTTCTAGCTAAGGTTAAATACAAAGAACACGGTTGGCTACTTTGTGGAGCCTTAAAAGTGATTTGTATGTTGTTAGGTCAACAACCAAGTTATATGAAGTTTCCATGTTTTTTGTGTGAATGGGATAGCCGAGCAAGAACTCAGCACTGGATAAAAAAAGGAATGGCCACGCAGAATCAACCTGACACCTGGTTCTAAAAACATTCAACGTGAAAGTTTGGTTGACATGAAGAAAGTCCTTTTACCTCGCTTCACATAAAATTAGGCTTGATGAAGCAATTTGTTAAGGCCTTGGACGAAGATGAAGATTGTTTTAAGTATCTGTGTGGTAAATTTCCAACTCTTTCGGAAGCAAAATTGAAAGAAGGAATTTTCGTTGGTCCCCATATTAGAAAACTGACTTTGGATGAACACTTTGAAAGAACAATGAACAATCTTGAAAGAGAAGCGTGGATTGCTTTCAAGGATGTTTTCCGCAAATGTTTGGTGAACAACAATGACCCAAATTACTAAAACATTGTGAACAACATGCTAAATAAGTTCAAAGAGTTGGGTTGTAATACGAGTTTAAAAATTACATTTCTTACATTCACACTTGGATTACTTGCCTGAGAATCTCGGAGCACTCAGCGAAGAACAAGGAGAACGGTTTCACCAAGACGTCAAAGAAATGGAGAAGAGATATCAGGGAAGGTGGGACATCAGCATGATGGCTGATTACTGCTGGATGTTGAAACGGGATACTCCAGAATTATTACATAAAAGAAAAGGAACAGCGCGTACATTCGAGACTAAAAGGCATAAATCTCACAAGAAAACTCAGGACAAATAAAGATGAATATGTAATTGACGTTAATAGTCTTCTTTCTTTTTAAAGTTGTTTGCATTTGTAATTAGTATAACAAAGCGAAATAACTTAGGTAGCTAATGTAAATTGAAATAAATAATATTTATTTATGTTTTGTTTTTTCCATTCCAGTTTGCAGAAAATGTTCCAAATTGCAGCACAAATGTTGATTCTTCTTTCAGGTAGTGATAGATAACCTCTTTCCTTCTTGATAACAGAAACTGGACCCTGTAACTCTTATCCTTGCACCGTTTCCACTCGAACTGGTCATTTTGACGAAGCTTTTCACTCCTTCTTGAACCTACAGCTTAACGTGGAATGTACGACCTACGATCTACTAAGAAAGTCTGAAATCACAGTCTTAACCCGAACTTGATCCCACGACCTCCCGATCAACAGTCCAGCGTCTTAACCACTCGGAATTCGTAATTTAAATGTTCTTTATAAAAAGGAAGTCATTTTGCTTTTATTTTTGATGGGATGAACTTCACTAATAAGACCTTCAGGTGATAATGTGTATAAATGAGGGCAGCTCTAAATAAAAGAGTGGCCCCCCACAATCACCTGCAATTACCCCTCAATCACCCATCGCCCTTGCAGTGCCACTCTACGTCAGGCTCTTTAGTAGAGTATTATTATTACTCTGTTTAAGGTGTTGTCAATCATGAAAGGCTATTGACACCATCTCTAGCAGATACTAATCTCCCTTTTGTAACTCCGTTACCTCTAACTTTGTTAGAAATAAAAACAGAAATAGTATTCGAACCACTGAGAGCAGTTAGTTAGTTAGTTAGTTAGTTAGTTAGTTAGTTAGTTAGTTAGTTAGTTAGTTAGTTAGTCTTTTTTTAAGACCCTCTTCCAACAGCTGTAAATGAACTGCTCTCATTCGCAAATGTTTACTGTATGACTTCGCTTTTGTTTATTATTTTATTAGGTATTTATCTTTGCATTATTTAAAAACCACCTTCTCTCTCGGTTGATTGGTTGGTTGGTTGTCCTTTTATACATTTTTCAATCTCGAATGGTCAATGAGAAGGGCAGTAACGGCCCATCACCTGGAAACATGTTCTTAAGACTCCATCATATGGCTTGACCTAAATAAATTATGGACAGTGCTTTCACCATTGGTCTCCTATTTCTCAAACTTGGCTTATTAGGACAGTTTATGACTGAGTTATTTATTTCATTCAATACGGCTCAGAACAAAACGTCATCACTCCTCCAATGCGTATCAACAAAACGGGTGGACGAAATAGTGAATATATCATACTATATTACATTAATATTGAATATATTATATTATAATCATGACGGAAGTATACCTCTCGTAAAGCAAAATCTAAGAATGAAGGACAAGCAGGGGGGGTCCTTCATTTTACGTTATGAAAAATTCTCGCTTCTTCATCTTCAGCGCTTACATCATGGCCGTGTCGCAACATTGCTTCCCGTAAGGTCAGCGAAGTTAATCGACATTGGATCTGAGTATAGTAGTTGGATGGATGACCTTCCTCTGCTTCCAGATGATGTAGCGACCCGTGGTTCGGATCCCACGTAAAGCTGTAGGTCCCGTTCCTTCACGTGACGTTTACTCTTACGAAGGAGGTTAAGCAACATCAAAGCATCATCATTCTTTAACTTCAGCAACTCATTCTATAATACGAAGTTAATCTAAAAACACTGCAACCACTTATAATTTAGATAAAATAAAAACAATATACAATGCTGGAAAAAAGTTCGCCCATAAATATAAAATTTCAAAAAACAAAAAATTACTAATTAGTAATGAATGGGTTCAGTTTAGGAAATTTTACTAGACACCAAAACTAATAAAATATCTAAATACAGAATATTATTTTTTGTTTTTTAGAAATTTTGTCATAGGCGAACTTTTTTCCCAAATTGTATTTAAATTACTGAAGATCTGTTCTGGCACTCTAATGCCAGCTAAAAAAAAAAAATCTGCAAACCAGAAATATTGTCAAAAGATTGACAAACGCTGACCTACAATTCAATAAATGTTAGAGAAGCCGGGGTTGAAAAACAGAGAAGTCTAGTTTCGGTCGGAAGCTCCCCCGAAAGATATAGCATTCCTAACTACTCCCCGGGGTTAGGTAAAAAAGTCCAACCCCAAAACAGAGAAGTCCTATGAATAAAGGAGTTCGTATAAAAGGCTTGTATATGAGGCCCTTCTAGGAAGAAGTGGCTAAGCGACAAACATAAAAAATGCTAGAAAACGCAGTTAAAGTTGCACCTATTTGAAAGTTGCCATAACTCTTGAACTTTCTGAGGATATTTCATCGAAATAAACTCGTTTATGGCAACTTTCAAATATGTACAATTTTTAACTGCATTTTCTGGCGTTTTTCCACTTTTGTCGCTTAGCCACTTCTTCCAAGGAAGGCCTCATATGTTGGTTGTTTATTCAATTTAACGTCTCTCAACTGCGAAGGATCATTCATTTGAGGGTTAACGCCACCAACCAGGAAAAATAAAGTACTATCAAGCCCTTCGAAGCTGTGCTCGGACCAGACAAATTACAAACAGCGGGCTCGTTACTGCTCCCTCCGCATTCATCCATTTCTTAGACTGGCTTGGGATAGTCCTTGATTTTATGTGTGCGTGTGTATATATTTTATGTTTATTCTTTTCATGATACCCTAATGCTAAAGCTGGGTTGGGTGGTTGGGCTGGGTGGTTGTTACTATAAACATTTGTAAGAACGAGAGAAAATGGGCTTCTACGCATTTCGTCGAAGGGAAATTTAATCCACCCTAATAATATGACCTAACCTGACCTAAATTAATCTAACTACAAAATTCTAATAAAAAATTTTACATTGCAAAATGAGCCACTGAAGGTAAAAACTAGACACCGTTTCGAAACGTTTTCCACATTTTAAAGGACTATACTCCTGCCTATCCTCATTACCATATATATATATATATATATATATATATATATATATATACATACATTTTAACTGCAAACAACACACAGTATAATTAATGTAAAGAACGACGCTTGTATAGAAGAACGTTCCGCACAAGATGAGGAGGGAGAACGAACAAATGAAAAATGAGGTAACCACCCGGGAATCGAACCCGGGATCTTCCGATTGCCGGTCAGATATGCTATCCACTACACCATGGGCCTCGATTGATCAGAAGTCGTAATTCTCCTACATACGAGCATACCTCATTTTTCATTTGTTCGTTCTCCCTCCTCATCTTGTGCGGAACGTTCTTCTATACAAGCGTCGTTCTTTACATTAATTATACTGTGTGTTGTTTGCAGTTAAAATGTATATATGTGCGGCATGCGGGAGGTGCCCCCTCAGGGCATTGGTTTCTGCTCGTATGTAGGAGAATTACGACTGCTGATCAATCGAGGCCCATGGTGTAGTGGATAGCATATCTGACCGGCAATCGGAAGATCCCGGGTTCGATTCCAGGGTGGTTACCTCATTTTTCATTTGTTCGTTCTCCCTCCTCATCTTGTGCGGAACGTTCTTCTATACAAGCGTCGTTCTTTACATTAATATATATATATATATATAATGCGTCTAAACACTTAAACAATTATTTAAATAAGCATTTGAATATCAAATAACTACTTATTAACATCAAATGAAGTATATTTAATATCTGAATATTAAAATATGAATTAATATGAATCTCAACTAATTAAGTGAGTTACGAGTATACTCAAATACCATAATTATTAAAGATTATAATAATATCAAGTATAATGTAATTCATATTTGCATTCGTCAAGTCCGTAACGCCTTTGGTAACACCGTTTCCCTATAAGCAGGGTCAAGACACTGAAGTCGGGGGTTCGACTCTCGATGATACAGGAGTTAGAGCAATCGGCTTGAGCACTGTACCAGTTTCTCTGTCCCTTCTCGCTCTGATAATTCACAGGCCTGCGAATGAGAACTTCGTAAGAGTTGTTTTCTTACTAATAACTGATTTTATATAATTCAACTACGCTCATTTCGAATAAGGTGTCCATTTTTTTCTATCACGTAAGGATTTTCTGCAAACTGGAAGGGAAAAAGCAACAATATAAATAAATATTATTTATTTCAATTTACATTAGCTACCTAAGTTATTTCGCTTTGTTATACTAATTACAAATGCAAACAACTTTAAAAAGAAAGAAGACTATTAACGTCAATTACATATTCATCTTTATTTGTCCTGAGTTTTCTTGGGAGATCTATGCCTTTTAGTCTCGAATGTACGCGCTCTTCCTTTTCTTTTATGTAATAATTCTGGAGTATCCCGTTTCAACATCCAGCAGTAATCAGCCATCATGCTGATGTCCCACCTTCCCTGATATTTCTTCTCCATTTCTTTGATGTCTTGGTGAAACCGTTCTCCTTGTTCTTCGCTGAGTGCTCCGAGATTCTCAGGGAAGTAATCCAAGTGTGAATGTAAGAAATGTAATTTTTAAACTCGTATTATAACCCAACTCTTTGAACTTATTTAGCATGTTGTTCACAATGTTTTAGTAATTTGGGTCCTTGTTGTTCCCCAAACATTTGCTAAAAACATCCTTAAAGGCAATCCACGCTTCTCTTTCAAGATTGTTCATTGTTCTTTCAAAGTGTTCATCCAAAGTCAGTTTTCTAATCTGGGGACCAACGAAAATTCCTTCTTTCAATTTTGCTTCCGAAAGAGTTGGGAATTTACCACACAGATACTTAAAACAATCCCCATCTTCGTCCAAGGCCTTAACAAATTGCTTCATCAAGCCCAATTTTATGTGAAGCGGAGTTAAAAGGACTTTCTTCGTGTCAACCAAACTTTTACGTTGATGTTTTTAGAACCAGTTGTCAGGTTAACTCTGCGTGGCCACTCCTTTTTTATCCAGTGCTGAGTTCTTGCTCGGCTATCCCAGTCACACAAAAAACATGCAAACTTCGTATAACCTGGTTGTTGACCTAACAACATACAAATCACTTTTAAGTCTCCACAAAGACAAAGTAGCCAACCGTGTTCTTTGTATTTAACCTTAGCTAGAAAAAGCTCAAGATTTTCGTACGTTTCCTTCAAGTGAACCGAATGAGCCACAGGAACGGATGCATACAAGTTACCGTTGTGAAGGAAGACGCCTTTTAGACTTCTTTTGGAAGAATCAATGAAAAGTCTCCACTCATTTGGGTCATAGACTGCAGCGCCTAGCTTAAGTATTAGTTCCGAAACATTGTTGCAATATACCAGTGAATTTTCTTGAGAAAAATATTGGATGAATTCTTTTTCTCGATTTCTGTACCAGTAAAATGACGTCCAGAGAAAGCTAGTTGTTTGCACGAATTCTGGATCCCAAAATCTCTGAAGAATCCTTTGGGAGACACAAATCTCTTACCAAATCATTAAGTTCACTTTGTGTAAACAATTGGGGATCACCAGATGTTTCGGTTTGAAAACAATCAATATCATCGTTTCCATCGTCATCAGACACCGAATCAGATGAAGTTATATCAAGAGTATTTGGTTTAGTAGGGTACAGGTATACCAGGTCCATGAGCAACAGGGCTTATAGCAGACTGAAAGTTTGGATAAGAAATTTCCTTTTTATTTTTAGTATTGTAGCCTTGCATGTTATATGAACAAAAATAGCAGTCATTGCTGTGATTTCTAGACTCACACCAGACCATTGGAATCCCAAAAGTAAAGAATCCTTTTTACCTTTACTCTACAGTCTAAGTTGTTCAACAAACACTGCAAACTTTATGTGGAGCCCATGATTTGTCTTGATCCCCAAGTTTCATTCCGAAGTACGCATAGTATGCTTTCTTGACGAAATCTATAATATCTCGCCTTTGTTTTTTCATTGTAAATTTCCCGCAAATATAACAGAAAATGTATGGGCTATTTACACACCCTCTGGTTGCAGTAGCGACACATAAACAAATTTCAAAAGAGAAATATAGTCACCGGGCACCTTTGAACAATAAAGAACTATAACCTCGCACGCACTAGACAAACTGACTCATCTCGTGGCTCGTCAATCGCTTATATACTAGCGGTGCGTTTCTCGAATGTTCTAGAAGACGCTATGACGTCACTTCTGATCTGGAAGCATTTATAGGCAGTAGTTTTTAATCAAAATTTAATTGAGTCAATTTTAATGAAAATTACTTACATATGTAATATGAAATATGACATTTTGTGAAAAATCTGTACGTGATGGCGAAAAATGAATATTATTTCCGGAATCAGCGTGCAAAACTTACTATATAAGTGATAAAATATTTCGGACAACAAAAACATCGCAGGCCTGTGAAGCGGAAAATTGATGTATGTAGTTTTCATTAGAAAATTATAGATTTTAATTTTAATGTTGTGCAAGTTAGTACTGTACATTTTTGGAAAAAAGTTCACCAAGAAATATTAATTGGTAAAACATAGAAAAAATACTAATTGGTATTATCCTGTTTTATTTTTATATTTTATTAATTTTGGTCACAATAAAAAAAATTAAAATAAAACCTAATTTTCAGTAATTAGTATTTTTTTAATGTTTTTTAAAGAAATTTTATGTTTGTAGGCGATTTTATTCCCCCCCCCCCCCCCCCCCCCAAAAGTGTACATTTATAAATAAATGGTTTGTCATAAACGAAGAATATGAAAATGTCCTTCTTGAGATATTAATTATGTCAAATTTTATATAATTTTTTTAATAATGAAATTAAATGTGTTATTTTTCATGGGATACGTCTTGTTCACGTCGTAATACCGCTTCCCGTTACATCAGCGAAGTTAAGCAACCTTGGGTCTGTTTAGCAGTTTTATGGGTGGCCCTCCTTTGCGTCAGGATGATTTAGCGACTGGTAGATCTTTCGGATCTCATGTAAAGCTGTAGGTCCATTCCGTCACGTGACCTTAACTGTTACGAAGTAGCCTAAACAACCCTTAAACCAGAGGCTTCCAGCCTTGTCTCCACCGCGTACCCTTTTGAAAGGGTATATATATATATATATATATATATATATATACAGGGTGGCGCAAAAAAGTCAGGAGTGAAAGGGTTATTATTGCATAAATTATAAATTTTTAACTAAAAAAGTAATTTTCATTTAAAAATAGTGGCGGCCATAAAACGGAAAGGATCTATTCTTTCTGACTCTTTTGACCCCTGACTTTTGCACCACCCTGTATGTATATATATATATATATATATATAATATATATATATATCATTACTAACTTGTGAAAAATGCGTTTACAAAGAAATAAAATAAGAAAAGCATGTATTTTGTGAGCTCACTGTGTACCCCTGAAAAACCCAATATGTACCTCTAGGGGTACATGTAATCCCAGTTGAAAACCCCTGCCGTAAATAATTATTAATCAGTTTTATATTATACACGTATATATGTATTTAAATGTACAAGCACTGTGTTGTTCCGAAAAGAGAAGTTTAACTGTAGATGAATTTATTCACTAATAATTTTTAAGAAATACTGTGTTCAATGCCGCAATGTCGCCTCATTCTTATTTACTGTCGCATTATAATGGTGAACCATAAGCTTGGACAACCATGCATCAAAAATAATGCTAAGGATACTTACCAGAAGACTAACGAACAGAGCTGAGCAGTACATTGGAGAAGACCAGTTTCGATTTAGGTCAAAATGCGGAACGAGAGAAGCTCTTGGTATTATGAGAATGATGGAAGAGAGTGCTGGAACATGATCAGGACATGTTTGTTTGTTTTATTGACTTTGAAAAATCTTTTGACAGAGTCCAGTGGAGGAAACTAATGGAAATATTGAAGAATATTAATGTTGACTGGATGGACCGTAGGCTGATAAAAAATCTATATCTTGGACAGACTGTGAATGTTAGAGTTGCGAGAGGAGAATCGGAGCCTGGATTGGTTGGGAGAGGGGTCAGGCAAGGATGCTCCCTGTCCCCCGTGTTATTTAACATCTATGTGGAAGCAATGATAATAGAAGTACTCTCAGATCTGGAAGAGGGAATCGGAGTGGGAGGTAAATTGGTCAAATCTGTAAGGTTTGCGGATGACAAGGCATTTGTTTGTAGTTCTGAGGAAGGACTGCAAAGAATGGTCAATAGCTTGACAACAACGGCGGAAGAATTCGGAATGAGAATTAATGAGACCAAGACAAAGGCAATGAAAATTGCGAGAAGGAAAAGAACACAAATGAACCTAACCATAGGAAATCGGACCTTAGAAGAAGCTGAGCAGTTTAAATATCTGGTAAGTTTTTTTAACCAACAATGGAGATTGCAATAAGGAAGTAAGATCTAGAATTGGTATGGGTAAGGTAGCTTTTGAAAGACAGAAAAGACTACTTACGGGTAAACTGAACATGAAGCTGAAGAAAAGGTTAGTAAAAAAGCTTGATATGGAGTGTGGTACTGTATGGAGCAGAAACATGGACACAGAAAACTACTGAAAAGAAACTCCTGGAAAGTTTTGAAATGTGGATTTGGAGAAGAATGCTAAAGATAAGTTGAAGGGAACACCAAAGTAATGAGGAAGTACTGCAACAGGTGAGGGAGGAAAGAAAACTCATTAAGGTGATAAGAGAAAGACAGAAGAAATGGATCGGACATGTGTTGAGAGGAGAAGGATTGTTGAAGGAGGCGATAGAGGGTAGATATGAAGGTAGAAGGCCGAGGGGAAGGAAACGGTAAGCACTGCTGGATGATTTGAAGGCAGGCAGGAGCTACCATGAGATGAAAAGGCTAGCTCAGGATAGAACATTTTGGCGGGACACATGAGTTAGACCTGCCTGATAGGCAGAACACGATGGATGATGGATTATAATGGACACCTCTTCTGAACTCTCTAACTGCATGCCTCCTCCTTTAAGGAGAGCGCGCAGTACCAGACTTTCGACACATTCTCATTCCTTTTCTGTCCAACTCTGTAACGCAAGGGTTAATCGGTATTTTCAATCTTTCATCTACTCAACCGGTCAACTCTGGAACAACCTCCTCAATCCGTCTTTCCCCCTGTCTGTGACCGCCAATCTTTCAAACGCAGATTGTTCAGGCATCTCGAAAATCTTGGACCTTGACTTTGGCTCTCTTCTACCTCTATGTGGGGGGGGGGGTGCATTTTTGCGGGCATTCGCCCTTGGCCCCTCCTTCCCGTATAAGAAAAAAAGCTACCGGCGAAGAGAACTCTCATTCCTTTTCCGAGAGATTTAGTTTAATGACGTATAAACAATTTCATTTGGATTAAAACGTCTTAACAAAACTGTTGATCCCAAACCCATATCATTTCCCCTCATTTCCCCTTTATACCTTTCTAGCATGAAAATAAATCATCTTTGAGCTAACTAATTATTTCTCCTTTTATTCTTTTTTTAAAAAGACTGATGAGGTCTATTGATTAATTGTTTTGGTCCATTCTTCAAACCGTTTTGTCAAATTTTGTTATACAGGGTGTTCGGAAAGTCACTGTGCACTTATATAATCGAGATCGTCCACTCACGCTTGATGACCTGAAAACTGCAATAACTGCGTCCATAAGGTCCATTTCAAAAGAAGAACTGACAAAGGTGTTTCAAAATAAAATAAGACGGGTCCAGGCCTGTATTGCTGTTAAAGGACATCACTTTCAACACCTTTTATAAGTTCTGATGGTCCCATCCATAACCTCTATCATATATGAGAATAAAAACCCACTCTAATAGACAGAGTTTATTTCCACGACAGTTTCGACGCCCACTGGCATCCTCCTCGGGTGGATACAGAAACACAAATGAAACAAAACAAGAGGGAAAAAACAGTTCAGGGATCGACCGTTAAGAAATTCGCACCTAGGTTGGATTCCATTCTCTCGAGACAGGAGGGGCATTTTCATTAAGTACATTCGCACAAATTTTAAAACTATCTTCCTGTTCTAAACATAGAGATTCTATTATTTTGCAGATAAATTATCCCCATTAGTTGGTAAATTTTCAGGCTCGCACATCACTAATTCCTGTGACTTTATTAACAAAGTTATGTCCTTAGATTTAAAACGGGGAAGAATGATAAGTTTTGATTGAGTCCTTGTTTACGAAAGTTCCCATTGATGATGTACTTAGTTTTTTAGATAGAAAATTGCCAACATGTAAACGTAGAACTAGGCATGCCCACATCTGTATTTTTAGAACTGATAAAACTCTGTGTCACCAATAATGCCTTCTCCTTCGGTGAAGAATTTTATTTGCAACGTTTTGGTATGGGAATGGGGTCCCCTTTATCCCCAATACTGAGTACATTATATATGGAGTATTATGAGTCGGAATTGTTGCAAACAATATGTCCCAGGAATCTAATTTGGTTTCGTTATGTAGATGTATTTTCTCTTTTGGCCTGACCACTGGAACAACTTTGACACTTTCTTTCAGTCATTAAATAATCTTGTTCCCTCTATTAAATTTAAATATGAATGGGAGAACGACAAACAATTACCTTTTCTAGATGTTTTGGTCATTAACGAAAGCGGAAAGCCCAATTTCACGGTCTATAGAAAACCTACTCATTGTAATTCGTACATTCATTATTTTTCATATCATGATGAAGGGGTTAAAAGCTCAATTATTTCTTCCATGTTTCTAAGAGCACTCAGGATTTGTAGCCCACATTTGCTGGATCCGGAAAATTCAAAGATTTGGAACATTTTTAAGGATTTAAAATATCCTGAGTGGTTTATCAGAAAGGCGTATTTTAAAGCCAGAAAATCTTTTTATGCCCCTCGGGAACCTTCAGTTAACCAAAAACAATATGTGAGTTTGCCTTACATTGCCGGCTTAGAAAGAGTAAAACCGTTGACGAAAGAATTTAAGTTTGCTTTGGCGTTCAAATATTCGTCTACCGTGAAAAGTAAATTGGTTAGGAATAACGTTGCAAAAGAGGAACAAGCCTGTGTCTACAGCATTCCCTGTAAAAGTTGTGATTTAGTATACGTGGGAGAAACTGGAAGAAATATTAAAACCCGTATCAAAGAACACAAATATGCCTTCAGAAGTTGTAATACTAATAATGCCATTTTTTATCACGCTAGCCAAAATAATCATGCTATAGATTGGGAATCAAGTAAGGTACTTATAAATGTAATAATTATGTCAAAAGAAAAATAATAGAATCTGTGTGTATAGAAAAAGTAGATAATTTTAATTGTGCGAAGGTACTTATAAGTTAGACCCTTTAATGAGATTCTTGGTCAATAAATCCCTTACGGAGTCGTGGGAACGTGTTCGAACCTAAGTGTGAATTTCTTAAATGTCTCTGGATTGGAATGTTTCCTTACTCGCTTTTAGTAAATGTAATAATGGAAGTAATTAATGTGGAAATAAATATATGCAGTAATTATGTCAAAACATTAGGATCTGATGTGTATAGAACAAGAAGATATTTTTAATTTGTGGAAATGTAGTTATAAGCTGACCCTGTAATAAAATGCCCTTCTGGTTTCGGGAGAACGATATCTAACCTAGGTGCGAATTTCTCAATGGTCTGGATTATTTCCTAATCGCCTTTTTTCATTCGTTTTTCGGTTTATAATTTCTGTATAATAAACAACAATGTAATAACCAATGTAATAATAAATTTATAATTTCTGTAATTAATAATTATGCAATATTAAATGTAATAAATTTAATTATAAATGTAATTATGTAAAAATAATAGAATCTCTATGTTTAGAACAGGAAGATAGTTTTAAAATTTGTGCGAATGTACTTAATGAAAATGCCCCTCCTGTCTCGAGAGAATGGAATCCAACCTAGGTGCGAATTTCTTAACGGTCGATCCCTGAACTGTTTTTTCCCTCTTGTTTTGTTTCATTTGTGTTTCTGTATCCACCCGAGGAGGATGCCAGTGGGCGTCGAAACTGTCGTGGAAATAAACTCTGTCTATTAGAGTGGGTTTTTATTCTCATATTTTGACCTTCACGTAAAAAAGTGAAGTTTTTTGCATTTACTCTATCATATATGCAATGTTATACTATTGTATGCTATTAAATAAATATAAGTGCACAGTGACTTTCCGAACACCCTGTATATTCAAAGGTATAGATTCATATTTTTCAATATGTTATTAACATATGTTATTAACATACTGTACGTTATTAAATTTAGTTACGTAGCTTCGTACTTTCATATTTATTAAGTTGAAAGATTTTTTTTTAATGCAGGAGGGAGGGGCCAAGGGCAAATGCCCACAAAAACGTCCCCACCCCCCGATAGAAGAAGAAGAGAGCCAAAATCAAGGTCCAGGGTTAAGATATGAAATGAGATTATACCTAGAAAAATGTCTGGATATTTTCATTTGTTAAAAATTGGTTTCTATGACAAGTCTCTATTTAGTGCCAAATCAGTGCCATGAGGTGTCTTACAAGTAAACGTATTATATGACTTTGTAAGCATGAAATACAGTTTCAGTTGATGTTACAAACCTAAATTCACTTTGTCACGATAAAAACCCGAGTCAGATATAAATCCTTCCAACACTTCAACATCTTAAATCAACTGGAAAACATGTCATGCATCATTGCAGGGTCTAGACAACACTATACCTGCTGCTTGTCATATATATATATATATATATAATATATATATATATATATATATATATGTGTGTGTGTATATTTGAAATAGACTGTTGCCTTGGAGGTCTTAATTTAATCAGAAAGTGGAGGTTGAACTTCATAAAAATTAGCTTTATTGCATCTGCGCCATTTTGTTTTAAAAATATAACTGTTTTATGGTTGTTAAAATGAAAATGAAAACTAGGATTTATTTTTAAATTAAAAAAAAAATGAAATATTAAAAATTTAAATTTAAAATATACAAATTTTGACTAACGTTATACGCTCTGACAAAGACTGAAGTATGTTATGGAGTATCTTTACATTTAATATACAGGGTAGCGCAAAAAAAATCTCGCTGCAAACTACAGTCAGTAGTCGAACTGGTGGTGATGAACTTGAAACCATTCTTCTGATTCGCTGTAAACATGATGTCTGATAACTCGTTAGCACGCTGCTGCAGATGCTGGTGATCTCGAATCTCATTTTCTCCCTCAGTTCCTCTGTCTCTTGTACGTTCAACGGAGAAGACCAACAAACAGTAATTAACAGTCAACAAACATAATTTGTACAGCAAATAAAAAAGTATTTCTAAGTTATTGGTCACCAGTTCGAATACTGACTGCAATTTACCCTATAGTACGCGATTTTTTTAGCTTTACTCTAATTTACCCTATGGTGCACAACTTTTGTGCTACCATATATATATATATAATATACACCCTGGGTAGCCTAGTGGTTAAGACGTTGGGCTGCTGATAGGGAGGTCGTGAGATCCAGTCCGGGCGAGGACTTTGTAATTTTTGACCGCCCGTGATGGGGCGTGGTTCGGATTCGACGTTAAACTGTCGGTCTAAGGTGGAGTGACAAGCTTGACCTTCGTCAGAATAAACAATTCGTGCCGAAGCAAAACCAAGGTGTGTTCAAAAAGTTCCCGAACTGGTTGTGATGCATGTTGTAGTGTGACTCAGTCTGTGTCTAAAGACGGTTACAACTTGTTGATATCGTATTTTGTTCTCTCGATATTTACTGTTTTGTGAAATCATTTTGTGTGTTTTGTCGCATTTTGTGCATTTGAATAATGGCTACTGTCGCGCACTTCCATCCCGATGACTGCTGTTTTGTTTCAAAGTCATACCCGTACACCCACGTCTCATCACCTGTAACGATGTTTCTGAAAAAATTTTCATCAAGGTTGGCACGTTGAAGGAGGTCTTGAGACACAACAACACGTTGCTCTTTCTGCTCGGCAGTCAAGAGTCGTGGCACAAATTTGGATGACACACGACGCATCCCCAAATTCTCTCTGAGTGTTGTGTGGCATGATCCTATCGAAATGTCCATTTCGCCTGCGACTTCCCTGACTGTCATTCTACGGTTCCCTCGAATCATTTCACGAACACAAGCAACACTGTCATCAGTTCTTGATGTGGAAGGTCGTCCCACCCTTGCATCGTCCTCCGTCGACGATCGGCCTTCCTTAAAACGCTTGTGCCAATCAAAAGTGGTTGTCCGACTTAAGGCATCATTGCCAAATGCTGTGTTCAGTATGACATGGGTTTCAAAAGCAGTCTTGCCCAGCTTGACGCAAAATTTTATGCACACACGTTGTTCCTCAACAAGAGGTAACCGTCTTTGGACACAGACTGAGTCACACTACAACATACATGCATCACATGAACACATCTCGTATATATATATATATATATATATATATATATATATATATATATATATATCAGGGCTGCTGGCAGGTCGGACCCGGGTTTAACCCGAAAGTGAGATAAGACCCGGACCCGGACCCGGACCCGATAGTGAATTGTAAAAAAGACCTGGACCCGAAAGTGAATTTTAAAATTGACTCAGACCCAGACCCGACCCGAAAGTGAAGGACCCGCACAGACGGGTTTTTAGTTTACAAAATTTATGTGTGCGCCTTTAGATTTGGCAACAATGTATTGAATTATCACTCCACCCTCTAAATGACTCACTGGAAGTGGAGAGTTAACGGTGACGGAAGAATAGCCTAATCCTAATATATTTTATTGTTTGTTTGTGAGTTGTGTACTGTGTACATTGTTTGGTCTCCAGTGCTTCGTTTGCTATTTATTTGAATTTGCAATGCCTTTACAAAATTTTTTCGGTGGGGAGTGGTAGCAAAAAACTAGCCTTACAAATGAATATTTTAAATATAATAATATTGATAAAACATCTACATGCCAAATTGAAAACTGTGGAAAAGTGTATAGTGGCGATATGTGTCACCCAGACATATATCGTAAAGTTGAGGATCATGATAAAAGCCTACCTAGCACTAGCAGTACTTCGAAAACTCAAATACAAACCAAGGGAATGAATGTAGGCCAAACTAGTGTTAAAAACTTTTTTAAACAAATTAAAGTTGGAGTTCACCCGCAACTTCATAAGAAAACTTTAGAAAATGGCCTTATTTCGTGGGTGACAATAGACGGGCGGCCTTTTAGCATTGTAGAAGATGTTGGATTTAAAATTTTGGTTGAACCATTTCTAGTAGTTTGTGAAGGGTGTTCATCCCACGCCTGTTGAAGCAGTGAATTTGATTCCGCCGACCTCCGTCCCGTGTATCTTGGGACGCCCGGCTCATCGGAAATTGTCCCGAGTCAGTCTGTGTTAACCGAGTACGACTTGAGATCTGCACAAGTTGTAGCCATTGCAACAGACAGTATTATTATTGCCAGAAATAATGATAATGATTGTAATTTTACAAATAATATAGTTACAGAGGAAAAAAGTTCTTCGGATGAGACCTCTGCCGCGGACCTCATTGAAAAAGAATTGCGACAAAAGGAAAGACTTCTCCAGAAGGAAGGACGAATTCAAACTGTGTCACTGAGTGTGAAGTTTGATGCGGGTGTGATACCGTTTGAAAAATGTCCTCGCCTCGCGAAAAAGAGAGATTCAGCTGGGAAACTGATCCATCAAGATCCCATGAAATGGTGGATGGAAATGGGAGGAGAATTAAAACAGGCAGCCTTGGTGGCATTGTCTACTCCGTGCACACGAGTTAGCGTTGAAAGATTGTTCTCAGCTCTAAGCTTCATTCTGAACCCGCAAAGAAATTCTCTTTCGGAATCATTATTAGACGCAGTATTGTTTTTGCGATCGAATGGTGTTGGGGAATAAAGTCTTCTCAAATAAAATAGTGTACAATAGTCCTTATAAAAATATTTCAGTTAAGAAGCGCATATATATATATATATACTGTGTATTTTCAAAATAAAAAAATCAGTTAAAAATTCAGAAATCTCTTTCCTGTGTTGCCACAACTTTCAATCTAGATTCTAGGAGAAATAAGTACAGGCTATGCCGCTATATCAATATCTGTTTTAAAGGAGTTCACAGAATATGTTGCCCTCAAAATATAAAGACAATATTACTATCAAATGACTTTAATTATTTCATATTATCGGTTTTATTTTTGTTTTTTTAAGATAAACAAAGTATTTAATTTTAATGCAAGAAGATGATAATTTCCATTTGAGTTCACTCAAAAAAATATAGAATTTGTTTTCACAAAATGAATTAAAATTTAGAATAAGGGGGCTGAAGAGAGCAATCATACATCGTACTTTGCCCCTTAGCAATACGTGTAAAACTATACCTAGTTACTATTAAATATTAATACAATTAATACACCTACTTTCAAACATTTCCAAAATCGGATTAATTAATATATATGGTTGGGCTACTACCGTATAGCCATATAATGTTTTACTATGTTTCAGAAAACATGTTAATGTAGCTACGGTAGCAGTCTTATTACCTATCCTATACCAGATTATAATTATTACATTTTTAATAATGAACCCGACCCAGACCCGGGTCATATACTGAAAGACCCGACAGGACCTGAAAGTGAATTTTCGGGTCCGACCCGGACCCGGACCAGGACCCGAAAGTAAATTAGAAAAATGACCGGACCCGGACCCGAAAGTAAATTAGAAAAATTACCCAGACCTGGACCCGACCCGGAAGTGATAGACCCGCACAGCCGTGATATATATATATATATATATATATATATATATATATATATATATACAGTAAACCCTCATTATTCGCGGTAGATGCGTTCCACTCGCGCCGCGAATAAGGGAAATCCGCGAATACGCCATACTTCATTGATTTTGTGCCTAATGTACAGGAAGGTGGTTCATATCCTTGCCTTTTAGCGCTCGCGGGCGGGCTGCCTTATGAATTAAGCCAGGCTTCACCATGTGACCTGCAGCATTGGCACAAAAGAGAAGAGTTACACGATCTTTTGCGGCTTTGAATCCCGATGCATGACGCTCCTCCTGACTAATGTAAGTGCGTGATGGCAATTTCTTCCAAAAAAGGGCAGTCTCATCGGCGTTAAAGACCTGTTCAGGCTCATACCCCTGAAATCTTGACATTGTGCAGCGAAAAACGTTTTTTGAATCTTTCAAACCAGCCTTTACTAGCTACAAAGCTTGATTCGGGAGTGGTGCTCGTTCCTTCTCCTCCGTCGGCGGCCTTGAAGCAGTGACCGCGAATAATTGAAGCCGCGAATGGTGATGCCGCGAATAGCGAGGGTTTACTGTATATATATATATATATATATATATATATATATATATATATATATATTATTTACGAATGTAGCTGTTCAAAATAATTTTTACTACGTTAACTCTGAGGCGTATGTTTGTAAACCCCAAATGAAATTATAATTTTTTTTTTAAATTCATTAATTTTAATTTTGTTTATATTCCAAATAAATAATTATAGTTTGCAATTAATTTTGCAATTATACCCTTCCTCTTTACTTATTTATGCTTGGCAGTTCATAGTAGTTCTGGAAATATTTTAATAAGCTTTAATTATAATCCAAGATTGGCCTGGATTTGTGTGCTAAACATTCTTCAATTTATTTGCTTAAAGATGCGTTGTTCTTATTTTTGTATATTATACAGGGTGTAACAAAAAGTTCTTACTCATTTATTTTATTGAATCTTACTGTACTTTATTGATCGACTCCATTACATTTTTTTCCTTTGGAGGCATCGCAAGTTAGTGATTTACTTATCACGACCACACACCATTGATTACTTGAGGAAAAGAATTCACGAAGGAAGGGTCAAAATTAGTGAAAATGCGTTCCCCGCTGTTAGATCTGCATATAACATACTTATCAGAATTCATAGGTGTAAACAAAAGTCTGGCAGGCAATTCGAACATTTAATTCATTAAAATAAATATACTATGAGTAAGGATTTTTGTTCCACCATCTCCCTATCTATCTATCTATCTATCTATCTATCGGATGTTTTACCGTTCCATTCCTCTCTAAAAATGATGCATGGCTCTGTGTAAATCAATTTATTTGTAGTATTGGATGGATTTTAATAGTAAGTTACAGTATTTTACTGTTCTCCCAAGAAAGAGTGAATTTCTTACATATTGTTAGCCAGAGGAATTATCATCATTATAATAAATTTAAGTTAAAATTTAAGTTTAACAAAATAAATAATAAAACAGTTTAGGAACTTATGTTAAAATGCATTATTAATACTGTATATGGTCAGTATTTATGTTTATGAACTTATGTTAAAATGCGTTAATATATGGGCAATTTATGAATTTATGTTAAAATGTGTTAATATATGGTCAATATTTAATGGTTAATATTTAGGTTTATGAACTTATGTTAAAATGCGTTAATACTCATATATGGTCAATATTTATGTTAATGAACTGATGTTAAAATGCGTTAATATATGGTCAATATTTATGTTTATGAACTGATGTTAAAATGCGTTAATATATGGTCAATATTTATGTTTATGAACTTATGTTAAAATGCGTTAATATATGGTCAATATTTATGTGTATGAACTGATGTTAAAATGCGTTAATATATGGTCAATATTTATGTTTATGAACTTATGTTAAAATGCGTTAATATATGGTCAATATTTAATGGTTAATATTTAGGTTTATGAATTTATGTTAAAATGCGTTAATATATGGCCAATATTTATGTTTTACTGCGTATGTAATTTGATAATTAATTAATTACTGTCTCGGTTTTGTTTTTTTATGTAAAATATTTTGCATGGGAGAAAATTACTGTACAGTTAATCAACAGACATCAGAAACATCAGTAAAATTCATCAGCGTCGATATTTACTGTAAAACAAAGTATATTTTCTCCTCACTCGAAGCTAAGAACCCTCAAAAATTATAATGTGACAGAAAAAGCATCAAGAGAGATATCGTATAAGAAGTTCTTCTGTTGCCATTGGATGTAAACTAAGGACGCATTTGTGTTATTTGAAGGCGGAAGACTTCGTGCCCTTGGTACGGCAAATGAATGCCACGACAACTCTCGCTTCGTGCCATCTCAATGTTCGAAATAAAAATGAAAACCATCAAGTAAGATGTTTACCCGCTCGTTCTCCGTTCTTGGGCCATATTTGAAAGCTGCTTCTCACTTTTAAAGACCCGCAAAGGCATTAACAGATGTTCAGGGACAAGTTACAGAAGAAAATCTGCGCGAAGATAAAGGATAGACGGTGTAGCGTAGAAAGAATCTTTTGCTGGCAGAAATCACTAAGGCTTTGCCAATCCTGCAGAAGAACTCGTTAAGGACACTCTCAACATGGATGGATATTGTTTTCTTCTCTTCTTCGGTTCTCATTCCCACAACATCCCGATTCTTAAAACAGTAATGATGATACCTATAATAAATTTTAGAAATATTAGTTAGTTGGTTGGGTTTTATAATATACGAAATTTCAACTGTACATTGGCAAATTTAACATTACTTCTTAAAATGTAATTGTTGCATTTGAACCAATTTATGGGACGATTTCTTGGTAAAACGAATTGTCAATCTTTCCTTTCTGAACCAATTTTGAATCAATATTACTTTTAATGCCAATATTACTTTTTATATCGTTATTAAAAGTAATTTTGAATCAATGTTACTTTTAATAACAATATAATTGGTTAAAAAAATCGGTTACAAAAAGAAAATATATTCTAAAATCGGTTTGACGAATGGAACGATTATATTTTTAATATTGGTGATCCGTATGGATCAATTAATCTTTACAAATATTCTTTGAGTGTTATGAGGACGCTGTTTATACGTCATACGTTTAATTTTACGGGTACACAATCGAATTAATTTTCAGTTGTATAAACAAGAGTCCTCTGTCTTAAAGCGAATTTAAAACACTTGAGATAATATGAGGATAGTTGGCAACCAAAGGAAAATAAACCAACATTGAGGATGCGTTTAAGTTTACACGCGAAACTCGTATCCATTTTTCTCTGAAAAAAGAAAAACAAGAAAAAATAAGGCTTCCTTAAGAAATATGTACTCGTATTTCCCAAGGTATATATATATATATATATACACACGGGGTGGCGCAAAAGTCAGGAGTCAAAGAAACCAGAGAATGGCTCGTTTCCGTTCTTAGCCGCCACTATTTTTTTAAAATAATAAATTTTTTCGGTTAAAAAATTTATAATTTATAATTTATAAATTTTAGTTAAAAAATTTGTAATTTATGCAATGATGACCCTTCGACTGCTGACGTTTGTGTCATCCGCTCGAATTAGCGCAAAAGCCAGGAGTCAAAAAGGGTCATCATTGCATAAATTATAAATTTTTTAACTAAAAAATTATAAATTATAAATTTTTAACTATAAAATTATAAATTGTAAATTTTCAACTAAAAAATTATAAATTATAAATCATAATTTTTTTAACTGAAAAAGTAATTTTATTTAAAAATAATGGTGGCCGTAGAACGGAAGAGATCCATTCTCTCTGGCTCCTTTAACTCCTGACTTTTGCGCTACCCTTCATATACAGTATACACACATCGTTGCACCTTAGTTATGACAAACCCCATCATATAATGTATTATACAAGGTGATCCAAGAAAGGTGTTTCTAAAAATAATGTTCAATCAATTATTTTTTTTGGGGAAAACTTTTTGGATCACCCTGTAATATAATTAGCAATTTCTTCCTTTAACTCCTGACTTTTGCGCTACCCTTCATATACAGTATACACACATCGTTGCACCTTAGTTATGAAAAACCCCATCATATAATGTATTATACAAGGTGATCCAAGAAAGGTGTTTCTAAAAATAATGTTCAATCAAATTTTTTTTTTTTTTGGGGGGGGGGGGGCTTTTTGGATCACCCTGTAATAGAATTAGCAATTTCTTCCTTATGGAAACACACCTTCGTAGCCTTATTCCACTTTAGGCATAGAGTTTGTTTCGAGATTAAAAGAAATAAGGGAAGAATCCTATTGGATGAGGAGTGCCAAAAACTGGCACAGCGCTCAGGCCAACTAATGCGGTCCATTGCGCTAACTCCTCGATTATTATAATCAGCACCATCGGGATTCGAACCCCCGAGCTCAGTGTCTTCACTTCAGGCGCTGGTAATAAAGGAATATTGACATATAAATAACTTTAAATAGTATTATGCACTTATAAAGAAGATACAGTTAATTACAAAAATCCCGTCGTGAAACGCCATTTTTTTTTACCAATACTTTTTGGTGAGAAACATGGAGTTTTACGACAGGACTCTTTGAAATGACTGTACATGTAAGAAATCAACTCTGGAATACTTTTTGCTATTTCTGTTAGCAGTGGAAAAAAGTTTGCCTAGAAACGAAATTTCTAAAATGCATAAGAAAAATACTAATTGGTAATGACTGGGTTTCGCTTATAAAATTTTATTGTTGTCAAAAAGATTAAAAATATCAAAAGAAAAATAAATTATCACCCAATTAGTAATTTTTTTTTTTTTTTTTTTTTTTTTTAGAAATTCAATGTTTCTAGGTGAACTTTTTTCCCCCGGAACTGTAAATTGACTATAAATACATAAATTTTTTTTATTTAAGGGAGAAAATTTTAAATGCATAGTTAAACTTTGTGAGATTTACATCTCAAAAGACAGTTTTGTACAGAAAAAAACAGTTTCCAGACAGAAAATTTTTTTTGCTGATGATTATCGTATGAACTTCTTTTCATAGATCAGTCAGTGTTCCCCAAACGGGGTGCCGCCGCCCCCGCCACCGCTGCCGCCGCACCTGGGATGCCTCCTAGGGGTGTCACGAAATTTCATGAAAAGAACAAAGATAAATAATTAAAAATTGATAAAGGTTTACAATAACAGAGTCGAATTTCATAATGACGACGTTCAATTTCACTCAAGTCGGCCATTTTCCAGATCGACCTTACGCGAGTATGTGGATTTCAAATTAAAGTTTGTTTAATATTATAACTGAGGGCGACTAACCTATGCATACATTTCAGATTTTCAGTAAAAATGACAACTCTAACCTAACCAGACTTAAGCTAACCTAGCGTAACCTAACCGGTTATAATGTAACGTAAACTAATCAAACTGAACATAAATTAAACTAGCATTACGTAAATTTAACTGACATTCATAAGGTCGAGATTTTCGACATTAAGCAAGTTCAGAAATGTTGGTGTCGACATTGTTCAGATCGACATTGTTCAGATCGACATTGTTCACATCGACATTTAGCCTGTCAACATTGTACAAATAGATATTGTTCCGATACCTCTTGAAAAGTTACTAAAGATTTGAAATGAAGAAAAAAAATCAGTCATGATTTATTAAGTCCACTTGGTGGGGTGGGGGGTTGTTGTGGAGACTGGATGTTGAACAGTATGACAAAAGAAAATCCTCCAGCGTGTCTCGAAAGAAGAACAGGTGGCACTGGGGTGCCTTAAGCCAGAAAAAGTTAGAAATCGTTACCACAGACTCACGAGGCGAGCAAATGGATTATAGTGCGCGTATCTTAATGACTTCCTTTCACAACTAAACAGCATTCATAGTTCATCTTGACTGCGTCTGTAATTAATAAATACAGGGTGACCCATAATTCAGTGTAAGGTTTCATTTTATTGTCATATTTAATCCAACATTTTTTAACGAGACTTTTATCGTTTGTGTAATGTTGAAAACAAGGAGGACTGAGACAAAATGTACGCGACGATGGGTCTGTTCGGTGGTTGGATGGGTGGCCATCCTCCGCGTTCAGATGATGTACTGACCTGTTTGTGGTTCGAATTCCACGCAAAGTTGTAGGTCCCCTTTGTCACATGACCTTTGCCGTTATGAAGGCGTCTAAACACCCCCAAACATTAATATTATAACCTCCAGTAAACACACATTTGTAAAATACTAACAAAAATAAATCTATTTCACAATACTGCTGCGAGCTGCTCACGTATGCCTAGATCGGCGCATGAGCAGAATAATATATTGCAAAAGCAGTGGAATAATATTCTTGTATACCTATGCATGATATCTTGGTAAATGCTGATAGAACTAAGTCTGGTTACGTTGAGGCTTATACACTATATATATATATATATATGATCGTATATAAAAATGTGTCTGTCTTAAACTTATTAAGAGTAAATCCAGAAAATTTTAATAGAAAACAAATTTTGTGGTGGCAAAAATTCTCTCTTCCTATAATTTATCGGCAATTTTGGCCGAGTCTTTTCCCTTATAAATAAACTCGCAACACGAGCCATCTTAACAGCAAATAAAAAATAAAATGCACTGAGCAAGCATTCGGACGCAGGCAGTCCGTGTTCCTGCATATCCCCGCGCCATTAGAACGAGGCTTGCCGGAGACCGATAAGGCGTTCGTCTCTCAATGTTTGCAACCGCCTCTGACTTCGCATTCATTTCCCACAGATATTTCCGTCACGATAATATAATTTTACGGGAGATAAATAAAAAATTCAATGTATGGGTGACGCATAATTGGTAGGCCATTTTCTCTCTTAAAAGTAGAGCCCCCCAATTACTCTAAGTATTCCGTAAGTTGAAAAATAATTCCAAATTTTGTTCCTGTGGCTGCCTATTTGAGTTGTATTTGATGGCACCATCTTACCTTTTACCATCCTTTCGGAGGTTTATAAGGCGGACAGCAGAGGGTGCGCAAGGCCTTTTCTTTGTTTATATTTCATTTATTTTTATGTTAAGAGACGCCACATATGACTAAGACTATCTACTTCAGATAAACGGGAGCCTAATTTGATAGCCTTCATTTTCGTAGCTATGAAAGCAATATCCTCATTATGTTTGTACGAAAAAATGCAAAAGAAGCTTATCGAAAAAGCTTCACATATTAAAAACAATTACTTTTCAATCTGATATCAGATTTTATGTCCTGCTTAAAAGGACTAAGAACTCGCAAGAGAAATGACACTGAATATGAAAAGCTTTTAATATCTTTCCATTTTTTTTAGCTAAATATTTTTTTACCTATTTTAGGGGATATTCTAACCCCCTCCCCCCCCTAAAAAAAATACCCTTCCCTGAAATCCTTAATTATTATGCGGTGTTTGTAAATTATAATTTTTACAATATGAATAATTAATACCAGTCTTTCCCGAACTTTTTAATCCCTAAAAACATGATTTTTTATTTACGATGCATTAGACAACTTTTTTTTTTATTACTTTTAATACTTTGGATGAAAAGGGGCCCCTGAAAATATCATAATTAATTGGGATGAAACAATCGTATCATAATTAAAAATGAGTCACTTACGGACAGTTACGATTACGAATAGCTTGTAAATAAACCGGTTTTTACGAGTTTTATGGGCATAGAAAGGAATATTCAGTGTGCCCATTCCTAACGTGTCGCGGCGGAAGAACCATCATGCGTGTCATACTGAGATCTTACTGGGAAGTGGTAGGGTAGGTAGGGTTGGAGTACGGTTGGAGTAGTGTCAAGTTTGTTTTAAAATACACAAAAGCATTATTCTCTTGCAAAGATAAATATTAAAAGATGGATTTAGCTTTGGCTACAATAAAGGAATATATATATATATATATATATATATATATATATATATATCTAGCCCAGGGGTGGGGAACCTGCGGCCTTTTGGGGTACTAGTTGCGGCCTTCTGCCTACTTGCTGAATTTTTTATTTATTATAAAAACCCTCACGTATTATCAAGTTTGATTTAAAATTAGTAAATATGTAGATTGTAGACTAAAATATGACATTTTGATGTACTGTATATGTTAAATACTCAGCATGCGGCCTAATAGGGTCTTGGTTAAATGAAATGCGGCCTTCCAATGAAAAAAGGTTCCCCACCCCTGATCTAGCCTATATAGAGGAAGCCAGAGAGAGAGAGAGAGAGAGAGAGAGAGAGAGAGAGAGAGAGAGAGAGAGAGAGAGAGAGAGTATTTTGTATGCTTGTACCCTCTGCCTCTCCATGTATATTTCAAACCAACTTCAGAAGTTCAAGTTTCAAGTATTAACGACACGAACTCAGGCAAACAACTGTGTTTTGTATTGTTTTTGTGCCATTACAACCGCACTCATTCTTCCAAGGGACCTTAAACACCTTTAAACACTGAGACCAACCACTCACTATATAGAAACGCAAGCACGTAAAACTAAATGCTATTGAAATCCTATATTAGGTTCCATGCACGGAACAGGTGTTCTGTTTACCTTACGATGAGTTGAAATTTTAAGTTTATATTTAAGTAACACCTAGGCATTTATATATATATATATATATATATATATATATATATATATATATATATATGTATAGAAACGAAGTAAGTATAGAGGAGTATATGTGTGTGTGTGTGTGTGTACCTTATTTCAGTGAAACTCTGCCCATCATCAGACTCCTATCAATACGTTGAACTGAAAGTACGATACAAACAAAAGTAAGTATACAACAACTTTAATGCAGTTTTTTTTTTTTGGTGTGTGTGTGACGTCATGAAACAAAATTTAAATTTAAAAAAAAAATTGTTTTAACCAAAAACAAAACTAAAATCTACATTTCAGATTTTTCACGGACGCGTAGATTGATAAGTTCCTCTGACTGTTTATATAAGTAAGAACTGTTTTAATTAATTTAAGGAGAGAGGGGGTATTTGCCCCCCCTCTTAACCCCATGAAAGAACGGAGTCCCCGGCGGCCTAAATTTTGAAAGATTGTACATTTATTTACTTATGAATAAATTTTAAATTTGTATATTAAGGATCGTGTAAACAAAATACATATTAAAAGCGTATCTTGGTAAATAATACAGGGAAAAATATGTAGGTTTAGAAAGGCTTTGTAATTTATCAGAAATATGTTTTTTGGTTGAAAATTTTCCATCATAATTTCTAAACATTTGATGATGCCAAAATGTTTCCTGAAACATTTGCAATAAAACCAGAGTTACGTCTACCTATTAATACATACATACATACATACAGTATACAGTGTATATATATATATATATATATATATATAATAAAATTGTTCCCACTAGGACTCGAACCCTCCTTTTGACTACGATTCACGAGCGATACCACCACACTACGACGAGGTAAAATTAAGGACAACTTGTCACATATTTAAACGACCGAGAAAATATTTAATGGTTAACCGTTTTACATGTCATTACCCCGAGTGAGGGGAACGTCAGGGAGTGGAGTGGGGGTTAAAACGTAAAACACTTCTGGGCGCGAAAGTCTTGTGTTTCCTAGGTTGTTTAAATATATGACAGGGTGTTTTAATTTTCTTCTATCTTATTGTGGTGGGAGCGCTCGTGACTCAAGAGATCCCGGGTTCGAATCCTGTTGGGGTGAGGAACGACTTTGTTCCATAAAAAACAACCAATGCGTGTTATTTTATATATATATATATATATATATATATATATATATATATATATATAGAGAGAGAGAGAGAGAGAGAGAGAGAGAGAGAGAGAGAAATCATGAAACCTCAATAGGAGTTTCATCCACAGAACGTCACTGACTAGTAAAAGTTACAGTAAGTCCGATTTACATTTTTTTTTTTTTTTTTTTACCACAAATGTAGCTCAATGATCGTAATTGTTTTGACCGTGTGAAGTCTTTCACTGTTCTAATCTATACGAATGAATGAATGTCAAAACGTAAAACAGCAGTGAACAAAAGGTTAAAAAATTATTTGAATAAAGCGAAAAACACAAATCAGTTTGGAATATTGAGGGTTTGATTTTACTTGGATTAATCCGAGCTTTGTCTCTAAACGAGGTGGAAAGTTTTGTGGTATGTAATTGTATGTTAACATAATGAAATTTACCTGGTGTATATATATATATATTAATATATATATATATATATATTATATATATATAAAGAACGACGCTTGTGTAGAAGAGCGTTCCGCACAAGATGAGGAGGGAGAACGAACAAATGAAAAATGAGGTACCTCCGGGAATCGAACCCGGGATCACCCGATTGCCGGTCAGATATGCCTCATTTTTCATTTGTTCGTTCTCCCTCCTCATCTTGTGCGGAACGCTCTTCTACACAAGCGTCGTTCTTTACATTAATTATATTGTGTGTTGTTTGCAGTTAAAATGTATATATGTACGGCATGCGGTGTCCCCTCAGGGCATTGGTTTCTGCTCGTGTGTAGGAGAATTACGACTTCTGATTGATCGAGGTCCTTGGTGTAGTGGATAGCATATCTGACCGGCAATCGGATGATCCCGGGTTCGATTCCCGGGAGGTACCTCATTTTTCATTTGTTCGTTGTCCCTCCTCATCTTGTGCGGAACGCTCTTCTACACAAGCGTCGTTCTTTACATTAATTATACTGTGTTGTTTGCAGTTAAAAAAATAAAAAATAAAACATAAAAAAAAATATATATATATATATATATATTAACAATTTGTAGTGGTCGTCCTTTTAGGGTATATATATATATATATATATATATATATATCATGCATGAACGCGCGCAATTTTGCATCATGCTAAAATGCCCCCACCAGGATTCGAACCCTTCAGTAGAAGGCTTTACCACCATTATGCTGACTTTTACCTCGTCGTAGCGTGGAGGTAGTGCCCTTGTCTTCTACTGAACAAGTGGTGAGTTCGAATTTTGGTAGGGACATTTTTTGCATATATATATATATATATATATATATATATATATATATATATATATATATAAGCTACAACTCAGAATGGTCCCCTGAGAAACTTTTATGTTACACACAGACCGTGCATGGAACAAGGAACTCTTCTGGGAAAATTAAATCCATTATAGTCCGAATAAGTAGTGGTAAATGACAAATACTATAGTGTAACATGTAACCTCGTTGCAGTTCCGTGCGTTGGTCTCTCTCCACACGAAGGTCAAGCTGATGGCCCCTCCTCTAGGCCTGGCTCTGTGGAGGAGCGAGTTGCTCTCTTGCGCTCTCCACCGCACATAGCTAGGTACACCCGACTTATCTGGTACCGTTCTGAGCCAGGTATTTAGTCTTCTTTTGAAGTCTTCAACTTTTACCCCTGTCACGTTTCTGAGGTCCTTTGGAAGCTAGTTAAAAAGACTTGGCCCCCTGACAGCCAAGCTATTTTCCTTCAGTGTTGAAGAGGTCCCTTGTCGGGCTTTTAATTTAGGAACAATACGCATTCTGCCTTTCCTATTTTGCAGCGTGGTTTGGATGGTAATTGGGTTTAGTTTGAGGTTTGGTACCAGTTTTTCGATCATTTTCCATACGTACATTATGGTGTACCTCTCTCTTCTTTTATATATATATTATTATATATTCTCCTCTTCTGTAAATAGTAAATACATATTATTTTTACACCTTCGACCAACAAGATTTCTATAGTCTGACATGCAAGAAGCAAGAAAAGAGTTTATTCAGTTTTGAAAGGCCTAATAAATTCCATGTACGTACTGGAACTCTTTTGATAGAAACATTTTAGACTCGACATTGAAAACAAGTTTAGATTATTTAAAATGTTCTTTAAAAAATCGTATAAGAAAAAGTGTTCAGTACATCACGACTCAATAATATTCGCGTGTAAAGCAAAGCGTATTTCTCCCATCCATCCAATCGCCATTGTTGTCGACATCTTTTGTCATTATGGGTGTTCACAGCGTTTCTCGAGTAAAGGAGGTGGAAGACTATACGTTCTTTCAACCTCTCATATTACATCCACTCAAAGAGGTTTCTATTTGGGAACGTGGAAGAGGTTATTTCAAGTTTTGCATTTACCTTACGGTCGACCTCTGAAGCTTTTTTCTCCAGCAGAGGTGTTTTCACTGTCTTTAGAGAAGGGGTTTCCCTATTCATAACAGTTAAGGGAACAACGTATTTAAGGATATTGTCTTTCAAATTACTCTTAATCCTTCTACGTATAATAAAATTAGTTTGTGTGTATATATATGTATATATATATATGGGATGAATTTCACAATAAAACACGTGAAATGAATAAACCCTTGTGGGTTTGCAGCGTATATATATATATGTATTTTTTTTTTATTTATTTATTTTTTTTTTGCCAGACTTCAGTTTTGACACAAAATATTTTCGTTAAAACCAACGAAAATATCACGACTTAACCTAACCTTACCAACTAATTAGGTTAATTGAATGCCCGGTTAAGTAAACTGTACGCCCTTGATAATTGGTTAAGTTAAGTCGTGATATTTTCGTTAGTTTTAACGAAAATATTCTGTCAAAATTGAAGTCTGGCAACTGGCAAAAAGTCTGGGGTCCGGGATAACAGGAAAGTACCTTTTTTTTTTTAGACTATATCGGGATCATATTTATCGGGATCGGATCTTTTCCGTTTGACACACATGGTTCGATTTTATTTTAAATTTCTACACAGACGTAGTTTTGCATGCCGATTACGAAAATCAGAACCATTTTTTGGAGAAATTAATAATAAAAAAGTTACAACCCTTTAAAGTATTTTTATTAATATTAGTGACAAAAATCAACATAAATTAATATTTTCGATTAAATGTTGCGATGACTGTAGCATTTTTTGGAACTGGTCGCAATTTTCGTGTCTGCGTCGCCAAATAAACTCGCAGAGGTAGGAATCGATCATCGAGCCTAAAACCCGCCCTTCGTGCGGTTGCAAAGGTCGAATATTTTCTCTTTAACCAAACTATTAAGAGTTAACCTAACCAATCGTCAAGGGCGTACAATTAACCTAAAAAAATAAATAAAAAACAATAATTTTTTTTTATTTATTTATTTATTTTTATTAAGAGAAGAGGATTCTTTATACTGTACGGCATTAACGATTGGTTAGGTTAAGTCGTGCTATTTTCGTTAAAAAAAAAAAAAAATTTTTTTTTTTTTTAGGCTGAAAATTCAATCTTTAAAAGGTTGTAACTTTTTTATTATTAATTTCTCCAAAACATGGTTCTGATTTTCGTAATCGGCATGCAAAACTACGTCTGTGTAGAAATTTAAAATAAAATCGAACCATGTGTGTCAAACGGAAAAGATCCTCGGGGGATCATATTTATCGGGATCATATTTATCGGGATCATATTTATCGAGATCATATTTATCGGGATCATATTTATCGGGATCATATTTATCGGGATCATATTTATCGAGATCATATTTAATCAAAAATATCTATATGAGAATTTGATGCAACTATGTCTCCATTCTTTCATAAACAAAATTTTCTACTTCCCACTACTGTTGCCCATTCAGACACACGCATTCATCTTTCCTACGACTTAAGTGTATCCTTTACACACATTTACACATTTCTTTATTTCCTATATTTCTTCTGAATAAATAATGCCTACCTCGCTTCAATACACTTATTTGCTTCCCTACACTTTCCTCTATTTCTACCTCGTACCCCACTACACTCATCCTTCCGTATCTTTACCTCCTCTTTAGCTGCACCACTACATCTTTCCTCATTTCCCTACCTCCCAAGACTCTTTACACGTGTGTTGGTTGGCTTGGTTGGTATGTGCAAGCGAGTAATATCTGTTTCTCCCTCGAGAAGCCGTCAAGCATCGTGTCTGAAACGCGGTGGCTTGGAAAGTAAAACAATAGCTTGTCTCTCTATTTTTTTCTTTTCTTCCTCCTCTACTAATGGAAGATTCATCTTCTAATTATCTAATACACACATACATACATACATACACACACACATACACATATATATATATTTTTTTTTATATAGATTGTAGACACCAATCGACCAGGCAAGTACTGCGGGCGAGGGGGAGGTTCAGCAGGAGACAGGAAGTGCTAGAACTCCCGTTTCTCCTGTCACTGTCCTCCTTAGCTGATCTTTTTCCGTGTTTCATCTACCCTTTGAGCAGTCCAGCATGTTCTGAAACACACACACACGTCTTCCTCTATTATTCACTACACATACATGCATTTTACGCACTACATAATCTTTTCAAAATAATAAAAAGCACTATGAGCCTTGGAAACCCTGATTTCGGCTCCTTCCTTTTTACATAGGGAGACATTTTTGCGGGTGTTAGCCCTTGGCCCCTCCTTCCTGCAAAAAAAGAAATATATATATATATATATATATATATATATATATATATATATACACACGAAAAAAAGAGAAAGACTGTTTCAAGCAGTTTTGTAGATAATGTTTATTTGCTGTTTTCAAAGAAAAGATGTTTTGATACAATGAACAAATCCATAAGGAAGAAAGAAAGAAATTGGTCCACCATAAATTCTAGTTCGAAGGACAACTACAAAGCCTAAAATTGCATAACACTCCTTTATTTAATTTAATAATTACATTAAAAAACTATATATATATATATATATATATATATATATATATATATATATATAATGAAAAAAGGGAGTAGTGTTTTGGCTAATCAAGGGAGGACATCCACACGCATGACTATTTCAAAAGCTATCCGCTGGGTCTACTTTAAAATTAAGCGTAGAAATAGGATTGAATGTATTCTGAATATAAAAAGTACAGGGTGACAAGAAAAAAAAAGGTGCTCCCAAAATCTATTTGTGTAACAAGTTACTTCTGGGAACACCTTTGTTTTTGGATTACCCTGTATTTAAGAGAACACTTATTAGACCGAATTAAGGTATGTTGGTTGTAGTATGAAAGGTTTCCTTGACTATTAGAAGCAAAATTTATATCAATTTTCTTAAATTTTCAGAGACACTTAATTGGCAAAAACTTTAATCTACTTTCAGGTACTTTCCAAATATTTTGTTTTGGGGTGTACATTTAGCTCTATTTCAGCTCTGTTTCAGTTCTAGTTCTACTCTCAGTTTTAAAGCAGACACAGTGAACAATTTTTGGGATTACGTTTGGAAACGTGTCACAAAATCAATAGTCAGTTGACTGACTGTACCTTTTCATCATTCTTATATATATTTTGCACAATTTTTTTTCGTGTTGTGGTAGTCAATTTATTGGTTTAATTAATTTATTATTACGAACCTTGTCATTTAAAGTTGAGTGAAAATCAAATAAAAGGGAGAGTCACTTGTATGTAATTGGTTACCAGATCGAGATACGCAGGGTCGTATATGATGTACGTGTGGCCCAGTTTACATCGACTTTCGTAACCGATGGCACTTTATATACACCAAAATCTAAACTGTAGATTTGTCCACCAATATAGCTACCTCATCCATCCGCCATTTTTATCCTCAAATGATAACACTGGCCAACAAGTATTTTTCATCAGATATAATTATGCGTGGGCTAGATAGATGTTGGGACGCTGATTCCAAATCTGTTTTCGGTTTTCCTCTAATACGTTTAGTTTTCGAGATGAGACCGATCATAATATATATAATAAATATAATATATAAATAATATAATACTACGTATATATAATATATTTAATATGCATATAACTATATATAATATAATATATAATACTATATATACAATATATAATATGCGTCCTTTATACATGTAGCGGAGTATTTTGTCGTTGCAGCTTAGGTGTAGGTTTTTGCTTTACCTTTTCTGTACCCTCATGTATGGCATTTTGTCGTTTCAACTTAGGCTTTCCACAAGGTTGTCTTGTGGTATTTTAGGTGAGAGCAGTTGCTGGCCACAAATTTGTAAACATTGCACATGTACACTCTTTTATTCTTTGGCGTAACAGTCACATGTCTAGTTGTGTGTTGTGTTGTGTTTTGTTTTGTGTCGCCCACTTACACATTTTATTTTTTTAGGTGATTTACATCAACCCACTTATCGATCATCATGCCTCGAAAGTGTAAAAATCATCCCGACAATTTCTGTTACGTGTGCTGCTCGCTCGCGACTAAATCACAACGGCGTACAATCACGATGGATCTTCGGAAAACTTACCGGTTATACTTCGGCTGTCCTCTAGGCGACCAAGATAAGGCGTGGGCGCCACATGTTATCTGTACCGCTTGTTCGAATGGATTACGTGACTGGTTGAACCAAAGGGAAAAGTCGATGCCGTTCGCTATACCCATGATATGGAGGGAGCCGAGAGACCATCATGGCGATTGTTACTTTTGCAATGTTAACATAACTGGATTCTCCGTGAAGAACGAGCATAACATCGTTTATCCGAACGTAGACTCCGCGATCAGACCGATCCCTCACGATGACACGATGCCGATTCCGGTACCTCCACAGCATGAATTCGATTCTTTAGAAGACGAAAGGGAATCCGACGAAGGTGCGATGGATGGAGATGCGGGACCTTCGGTCGATCTTGACTACACACCTGACGAAGAGCAATCGGAGCCGGAGAGCTTACCTAAAACGAGTTGAATGACCTCATTAAAGACCTAGCCCTCTCCAAAGAGAAATCAGAACTTCTCTTCTCGAAACTCAAGCAGAAACACTTACTTGAGAAGAACGTCCGAGTGTGTCACTATCGAAAACGAAACCATGATTTGGCGACATTCTTTACAGTAGACGGTCCTCTCTGCTATTGCTATGATATCAATGGACTTTTTGAGAACTTGACACAGGTACACACACCATCTGAGTGGCGCCTCTTCATTGGTTCCTCACAGCGAAGCTTGAAAGCCGTTCTCCTGCATAACGGGAACTTAAAGCCTTCCATTCCGACCGCCCACTCCGTTCATCTAAAGGAGACGTACGATAACATGAATATACTACTCGAAGC
>JAJOZX010001554.1:175000-197500 GCA_023014485.1 Bathynomus jamesi
CACCTGGCCGTGTGAGGTGGAGCGTACAAGAAACCAACTCACTACTTCACCAGGCCAACTCGAGAGGAGAGGCGACAAGCTTGACCTTCGTGAAATGAGGAATCATCGCACGGAACCTTTGAAAGGTTGGAAAGAAAGGTGTATATATATATATAGACACAGATACAGACAGACAGACAAAGTCGACTTGACAGACAGACAAAGTCGACTTGACAGACAAATTTAATCTATCTTATGTTAAAACTATTTCAAGATGAAAGTTTAGTTCAAACTAAGTTACTGAACATGAATGGCACTGTCGATTAGCTAAATAAAACTATCGTTTCGAACATGTAATCGGTGGCAGCGGTTAGGTTCAAAATGTCTTCACAACTGATTTTTGTTCATGTTCCAAAGTTTGTAATTTCTTATTCTAAATTGTCAGAACCGTCGTCATGATGGTATCACGATAAGGAATTGGTTCGGTCCTTTTGTTATTCAGTTAATGAACGCATTCGAGAGTGCCAGAGTGCCAGGTGGGTATTTTCAGCTCTTGCCTAAGTCACCCATTGCAGGTTAGATATTCACTAAAAGGAGAGTTTCATTTAACTAATCGACAGCGCTATTCGTGTCGAATAATTTAACTTTAAATTAAATTTCCACCTTCAAATGTTTTCAACATAAGGTACAGTCAAGTTTATGAAGTCGGTTCTCACCCACTCTGTATATACACACACACACACACACACACACACACACACACACACATAATATATATATATATATATATATATATGTTAAACACAGACCGTGCATGGAACAAGGAACTCTTCTGGGAAAATTAAATCCACTATAGTCCGAATAAGTAATGGTAAATGACAAATACCATAGTTTTTCTTTTTCATGATTTTAGCCCGACGTGGGCCCACGTCGGGCTAAAATCATGAAAAAGAAAAACTATGGTATTTGTCATTTACCATTACTTATTCGGACTATAGTGGATTTAATTTTCCCAGAAGAGTTCCTTGTTCCATGCACGGTCTGTGTTTAACATATAATTGTCTCAGGGAACCATTCTGAATTTGTGTATATATATATATATATTATTATATATATATTATATATATATATATATATATATATCTGCAGTAACGTTACGAAATATCAAGCGACAACTATCTGTAGTTTGGCTTCACGTTACAGGCGAGAAAGAATTTTTACAGTTGTTTATCCACCTCTACAAGTTACAGACACAGTAATTTTCATTAAAAATAATTATTAATTGTTATTTACTGTTTCTACCGAAGGTGAATTTTATTCTCGAAACTAAAATCAATCACGAAACACCTTTTTTTTTGGCGGGGGGGGGGTGGGGGGGGGGGGGGGGGGGGGGGGGGCGGGGGGGGGGGGGGGGGGGGGGGGGGGGGAGCATTTTTTACATACAATGTAAGTATTTTTAAAATCTACGGTGCACTTTTGGTCAGTCTGGAGGGCCAGAAACCGATACAGGGCTCAGGCCAACTAATGCAACCCATTGTGCTAGGTAACTCCTGGATTATTATTACCAGCACTATCAAGAATCAAACCCCAAACCTCAGCGTCTTAACTTCGCTTACAGGGAAACAGGTACCCACTGAACGATGGTATCTCCGGTTCTTAAAACAAGGCAATGTTTAATAGATGGTGTTTATCAGTGTAAAATGGCGTTTTATGTCTAAACACTTTTCTAAAACATCTCTCTGACCGCACTTTTATCACACACCATAAATCTCAACGTGTTCAAACTCTCGGGTTACCGTAAAGACACGTTTAGTTGAGAATATTTTGAATTAAGGTTACGGATAGGATACATAGTAAAAATATTTTAGATCCCATTTAAGTTTTACGAGAAAATCTTCGAATTAATTGAAAAAAAATAACAGTAAATAATCTGGCACTTATTCCTTTTCCCCTCACAATTTTTCTTTTCCCGGTTAGGTCAACTTTACGCCCTTGACAATTGGTTAGGTTAAGTCATAATATTTTCGTTAAAATATTCCACATATTCCTTTGGTTTCTTTAACCTAACCAATTGTCAAAGGCGTACAGTTGACCTAACCGGGAAAAAAGAAATTGCGGGGGGGAAAAAGGAGTAAGTGCCAATAGTCTAAATGTGTCTTTAAACTGTATTTAAAGAAAAGCTGAAAATCACACTTTGTAAATTTGAATCCTTTATTTCTGTGTATATACAGGGTGTCCCAAAAAAACTATATACTCTTTATAGCATCATATATTTTATAATTTAAAAAAAAACCAAACAATGTATTGTTATAGCAATTGCCAATGAAAGGTAAATTAGTAATCTAAGTGATCAAAATGTTATAGCGAGTTGTTTGCATATAAAATTTAATTAACTACGCCAAGTGCTCAAAATGTTCTCCGGCGGCATGAATGCACTTTTGAATGCGTCGACTAACTGATTCGCAGACATGGACTAATGTGGATGCTGTGATGGTCCCGCACTTTTCCCTAATTGCATCCTTAAGGTGTTCGAGTTGCGGGTCTTGTACCATAAACTGCATCCTTCAGGTAGCCCCACAAGTAAAAATCAAGTGGAGTCAAGTCCGGTGAACGTGGAGGATACTCAACGCTTCCTCTTCGTCCTATCCAACGGTTAGGCAACGTTTCATCGAGGTACCTTCTGACATCACAATGATAATGAGGGGGGGCTCCATCTTGTTGAAAGTAAAAGTCGTCGTTTCCAAACAACTTCCGAACTGCAGGTATAATTTCTGTCCGCAGCATGTCGAGATATGCGGCACCGGTAACTGTCCCATTAAAGAAAAATGGTCCAACCAAACCCCTGGATGATAACCACACCATGCTGTTAATCCTGGTAAATTAACATGTTTATTCACATAAACGTGTGGATTATCAAGTGACCAGTACCTGCAGTTGTGTCGATTTACTGTGCCATTCAGCTTGAAGGTAGCTTCATCAGACCACACGATTTTGTTGTATTGAAAGTGCATTCATGCCGCCGGAGAACATTTTGAGCACTTGGAGTAGTTAATTAAATTTTATATGCAAACAACTCGCTATAACATTTTGATCACTTAGATTACTAATTTACCTTTCACTGGCAATTGCTATAACAATATATTGTTTGGTTTTTTTTAAATTATAAAATATATGATGCTATAAAGAGTATATAGTTTTTTTTGGGATACCCTATATATATATATATATATGATGAATAAAACCACGAAGGAAAGGAAACACAAAACGGTTTTGTGTTTCCTTTCCTTCGTGGTTTTATTCATCATAAATATTTTTCACGTGTTACTTTCGTGAAATAATTTTCATATATATATATAATATATATATATACATACACACACACACACACACACGTTTTCAAACACTTCTAGAAGGGAAATGAAAAGGAGAAAGTCACATGACTTTAAATGTGTTACAAAGAAAGCTAATCAACCACAATCAGTCAATATGTAGTTTCGTGGCCACCTTTTTTTTTGGTAGCGCCCATGAGCCCTGACTGGCCGAAAGCTGATGATATGGGGAAATTACTAACCAACCTAGAACGATCATCTAATGTAGTGTACACTTAAAAGAGGCATAAGCTTAATCCTGATTGGCCTGACGTATGAAGTGGGTGGGATTTCTGGCAAAAAAAAATCTATCGGCTACGGAACTACATAATAGCCCCAATTATTATTATTATTATCATTATTATTATTAGTATTATTAGTATTAGTATCAGTAGTAGTTGTAGTAGTTATAGTAGTATCACACTTAAATATAGATTTAAGGAACTTTTAACCCTCTAACGCCGACTGGGTCGAATACGTACCGTTTCAAATACACGCATTTAGATTTAACCTTACAAAAACGTTCGGCGTTAAAGGGTTAATATGTTATGGCGTATATTCTAGCAAACGTATATATTCCATTAGTAACCAAACTTAAATATGTGTTTATCATTTCACAATTAATCTGTACGTCTCTATCAAACTTTGGTAATATTTGTTTTAGCACATATCGCTGTTTTTCGACGAAAACATATTTTTCTGGTCATTTTTTAGGCGTTTTGTACCAATCTGATATCAGTTTCATGTGCACATGTGTAGTTTTTGAGGGTGACAGGACAATCTCGTCCTGGTCAAGTGCGTCCCGGACAAATGCGTCCCGGTCATTGGCGTCCCTGGACAATTGCGTCCGGTTTTATTTCGTCCCGGACAATTGCGCACTTCCCCAACTACAATATGAAGTTTATTTATAGAGAAGTGAATAGAAAGTTCATTGTGACTTCACCTACGCAATTGTCCAGGGACGCCAATGACGAGGGACGAGTATGTTTGTTATTGTAATTTTGTATGGGATATAATGCCCGGTTAGATTAATTGAATGCCCAGTTAGGTCAACTGTATGCCCTTGACGATTGGTTAGGTTAAGTTGTGATATTTTCGTTAAAACTAACGAAACTAACTTTATCTTAAGTGGACGTAACCCATAAAATTTGACAATGATGTTGCTGATGATGGATAAAGTTTTAGAGAACAGTTTCGAACAGAACTCATGAATATATAACAAGTTTAATAGGTTAAAATGAAAATATATTTGAAATTCCGATACTAACTCTCTATTCACTTCTCTAATAAATAAACTTCATATAGTAGTTGAAGTGCGCAATTGTCCGGGACGCAATTGTCCAGGACGCCAATGACCGGGACGCATTTGTCCGGGACGCAATTGTCCAGGGACGTCAATGACCGGGACGCATTTGTCCGGGACGCAATTGTCCTAGATCCGTTTTTGAGATATCTTCACTTGAAGATATCGCAAAAAGTACTCGTTTGCACCGAAAACGGATATCAGATTCATGCAAAACGACTGAAAATTGACCAGAAAAATATGTTTTCATCTTTCCCTAATGAATAACCTAATCTAACCTTAACCTAACCTTAACATAACCTTAACCTAACGTAGCGCTAACCAATCAAAATCACAGGAAGGGCACAACATATCGCGAATACGTACGGCTGATAACAAAATGAAGAGCGAAAAAATCAACATATCGCGAACACGGCTACTAAAGGAGGAACGAAAATATAAAAAAAATCGTGAAATCACTAGATCAAAACTAGGTATTTTCAAGTGAAGATATCTCAAAACATAAACGTTTGCACAGGAAACGGATGTCAGATTCTTGCAAAACGACTAAAAATTGATCAGAAAAATATGTTTTAATCGAAAAATACCGATGTGTGCTAAAACGAATATTACCCCAAACTTGTTTACTATAGCACTTGTAACACTTTCTACAGTGATATTAAATAACTAATTATTACAATATATAAACAGTAATCTGGTTTATATATAAACATATCAAATTTCTAAATGGCCGTGTATCAAATATGTAATTATTCCTTAAATATAAACATATCTTTTTCTTAGTCGGCGCTTAAAATGAGGGATCACCTGAAGATCAGGGCCCCCCAGCCTTCTTTAGTTAGCTTTATAAGGCTAACTAATGAAAATATCACGACCTAACCTAACCAATCGTCAAGGGCGTAACAGTTGATCTAACGATTGGTTAGGTTAGGTCGTGATATTTTCATTAGTTAGCCTTATAAAGCTAACTAAAGAAGGCTGGGGGCCCTGATCTTCAGGTGATCCAGAATGAGTACATTAATATTTGAATAGGTCAACGGTGCTTATAAGCAATGTGTTTAGCGTCTATACATACTTGTGATTAGGTTTTGAGTGATTGGTTAGGCGAATGATGCCTCCAATTTATTGTATTTTAGAGTAACACATACTGTACATGTATGGTTTGTTACGTGTGTTTAGATTGTTTTGTTATGAAATGTCTAAACACGGTTTTTACAGTACCTAATACAGGATATCCATAAAGTCACGCAAGTGAATATGCATGTACACTTCACCATATTCATTTGCGTGACTTTATGAATACCCTGTAGTAGTGTAGTATCTATAATTCATTGGAATGGTTACATTATATAACTGTCACACATGTGGACCTTTTTACAGTTCACAAGGTGGTCAGAGTTAGGGATAAATTGCGAGTTTAGATTACTTGCTATCAGGTGGTCTGATTTGGGAATAAATTATGAATTATAAGTAAACATAATTGGGATCACCTGAAGATCCGTCACCCGAGCCTTTTTTAGTTAGCTTTATAAGGTTAACTAACGAAACTATCACGACCTAACCTAACCAAGCGTCAAGGGCGTACAGTTGACCTAACGATTGGTTAGGTTAGGTCGTGATATTTTCGTTAGTTAGCCTTATAAACCTAACTAAAAAAGGATGGGGGTGACGGATCTTCAGGTGATCCCATAATTGTTTGCATATTGTGTAAATGTAATAAAATGTAAGTATTTATATTGGATCACCTGAAGATCAGTGCCCCCAGCCTTCGTTAGTTAGCCTTATAAGGCTAACTAACGAAAATACCACGATTTAACCTAACCAATCGTTAGATCAACTGTACGCCCTTGACGATTGGTTAGGTTAAGTCGTGATATTTTCGTTAGTTAGCCTTATAAAGGTAACTAAAGAAGGATGGGGGCCCTGATCTTCAGGTGATCCCAAAATTTAACTGACAGATAAGTGAGTTCAACTATCGTACTATTAAAATCCAATATACACTTTTTCCTATTAACAAAATAGTCATCTTGTATTTGCGCACCATCTTGTATCATATATTACTTGAAATGTCTGGTTTCACAGGAACTATTAATTTACACTTTTATCAGGGGTGCACCTCTGAGGGGTTTTTTACATGAAAAACTTCTTCATTCACGTAAATTATTTAAAGAAATGGGTTTTTTTTTATGCCAGGAGTAATTGTAGTGAGTTTTAAATCATAAATAATTATTATTGCTTTTACTTGAGAATGAGAGATGGTGTTGTTTTTCCACAATTCAAAACTAAGTAGTTTGTGTTTGATCAGTATTATTTCGTATTTGATAGGACGAAAGGGCACTTTTCCAAAATAAACAGAAGGATTGGTATAGCTCAGTCCAAAAATAGGTTGACTTTAAAGGGCATGAAACAGAAATGAAAATAATTATAATAATACTGAAGGGTATGTATACTTGTAAATGACAGGTCTCAGAGCACTTTACATAATAGTATAGAGGCAAAATTATTCTTCTGTAAATTCAGAAGATTGTAGACGTCATTTAATTGATTTAAAGACCATTGTTTATTAAATATATTCGTCTCCGTTAATTTTTATTAGACGTCTGCTATCCGCCATTATAGAACAGTTGGGCAGTATGTAAATGAACGGTCCTTGGATAAATTCAGATTTACATCAGCCTACATTTCAAGAGACACGTTACATCGTACAACATACATAAAAATGTTGCATTCCAGTGAATTGTTTTTGGTTTAGTTTGACCAGCTTCACCTTCTTATGAAGAGAGACCAACGCAAAACTATTCTTCTGTAAATATCAGAAGATTGTAGACGTCATTTAATTGATTTAAAGACCATTGTTTATTAAATATATTCGTCTCCGTTAATTCTTATTAGACGTCTGCTATCCGCCATTATAGAACAGTTGGACAGTATGTAAATGAACGGTCCTTGGATAAATTCAGATTTACATCAGCCTACATTTCAGGAGACACGTTACATCGAACAACATACATAAAAATGTTGCATTCCAGTGAATTGTTTTTTGTGTAGCTTGACCAGCTTGACCTTCGTATGAAGAGAGACCAACGCACTGAACTGCAACGAGGTTAACGAGGTATTTACTGTCAACAAAATCTGTAAAGAAAACTTAATCTATCCATTTTAAGATTGCTGAATGTTATGGTAATGCGTTACATAAGCTGTTGATTTAGATTCAGTAACACAGCCATACATTAGAGGCGATACTTTTTGAAGTTTCTGAACTTTTGAAGTTTCAAACAATCGTAAATGAATCCAGTTTATAAAGTGGTTCCATCCAGTAGCTCGAATAGCTGTACTATTTTAATACCTTTAGGATGCACAATCGAGTTAAATAGGGAACTAGTTGCAGAAAATGTCTGTGACTCTGTAACCACAATAAGCGCATCACACTCATTTCAAAGTCATCATAAATGGTTCTATTTTAAATAATTCTACAAAAAATTGAAACTTAAAAAAGGTTCACCGAGGTCAGGTATTTTAATAAAGTAATCCACACTTTGGTTTAATTAGCTTATGATGATACAGGAATGACAGGTTTGGTAATTTGATTGCTGTGTAGGACCTTTAGATATTTCGTCGACGAGAAATTGCATTTGACACTTTTATAACCTAACCTATTCTAATTTAATCTAACTCTAAAAAAAAAATTGTCGATAAAATGTCACGTCGATGAAATATCAGCTCGTTCCTCTCTCTCTCTCTCTCTCTCTCTCTCTCACACACCACACACACACACACACACACACACACACACACACACACACACACACCATCACAAAATTATCTCCTGAGCTTTTTTTTTCGTAAAATCATAAACATGTATTAAAACGTGTTCCAAAACGATCTGCAAAGAAGTCGTTCCATTTTTGTACCAACGACGATCCTTTCTCAGCACGTTTGCCAATTAATTTATTTCACTGCAATGCGTTCATTGGTTGAAGAATAACTGAGATCACTCTTCGCCATTGAAATTACCTTCCGCAAAATTCTTACCTCCTTTAACCTTGACCTTTGATCTCCACGGACCAAAGGCAATCGGTTTCTTACTTGGCTGGGGGCCAATTCATTTGCCACGTTTAATACCATAGTCTCACTTCTATACAACAAAGTTGGCACAAGCATCCCTTCATGTATTCCTCTGGTGGCATTCATAGACAACCGTTTCTTCCTTACAATCCTCTCGCATCCCAATATACTTTCTTCCTTCTTGAATTCTATCATTTACTTTATTCCTACACATACCATGACTTTTCAAATCCTTAAAAATCATCCGCCGCCTACAACATTATTCCATCTACAACTATTTTCACACTTTATATTACCATTCTTCATCATCTTACTTTTAATTGCATTTGGTTATTTTTTACAAACATTCACGTGTGTTTAGTGAACCTCTGAAATTCTTCTTTACTTCAACCAATCAAATCAACACTGCATCATTCGCATATAGCAAATGAGACAATTCCCATTTATTACTCTAAACCTAACGGCGTTTTCAGGCATCCTTCCCTTTACCCTATGCATCACTACATCCACAAAAATACTAACCCTTTCTGGCCCAGGGTTCATATGGACCCATATTAATGTATCTTTTCTTCTAATTTGTACATAAATCTGGCCGGAAAGATTTAACAACTTACACTCTTACACATGTTTGACTCTTCCTATTAAAATTTTTCCCACCACTCAACAACTTACAGCTACACCATACAGTTGCAACACGCGTCACAATGCCTCTCCTTTCACTCCATCGTACGTTTTCTCCAAATCATAAAACTTCACATACAATTGATCATTTTACAGTGCTTTTATGTTTTCTCTATTAACTGTCGTACAGCAGACACCTGATCCATATACCCTCTATTTTCCTAAAACCTCCTTGTTCATCCCCGATCATACCCTCAGTTACCCTCCTAGGGGTAAATTCACCCTACCCGATAAAATCAGTAAACTTATAGCGCTGTAATTCTTAAACCAACTGATGTCATCTTTATTCTGATATAAAGGTATCCCGACCGCTTTCATCCAGTCCTCAGGAACTCTTTCTTTCTTATATCATTCTACATATATCCGTTATCCACTTCACCATTTCACCGTCATCCACTTCTACCATATTTCACCATATATCTCTCTGTAAACATCATCTACATCTCTACCTTACCAATTTTCAGTTTCCATATCGCTTCCTCCACTTCCTCTTTTGAACCCCTTTCCGATACCAGATCATCATTTCTCCCACCAACATTCCAGCAGCTGTTATCTCACCCGCTCTTTCCTCATTTGTTCCTAACAACTCACAAAAATATTCTCATCATCTCTCTTGAATATATATTTCATCCTTGATTATATTTCACCCTTCGATCAAAACATCCATTTTTTTCCTTACATTTCCTGACTTCCTTCCAAAACCACTTCCTGTTACCATCTTTCTTCCAATATATCTCTCCATTCTCTCCTTACAACTCTCTATTGCTTCATTCAGCATTTATTTCCAAAACCCTGGATCGTCCTCCACTTCTTTCTCATACTCCTGATCTTGCCCTCTCTTGAATTACTCTTACTCATATTTCCCATTCCTCAAGTACCAAACTGTCTATATTATCAGTCTTCCACGATATTCCTCTTCCTCCACCCATTCCACCTTTCTGCCACATATCTGCGCCACTTGAGTGACACATTCTTGAAAACATTTCCACTACCTTCCTTTTAAACCACAACCTTCTACATTTAACTCATTCAGCTTACTCTCCACCTCCTTTCTCTCACACGTAACTGAAGTTGTCACAAAAGATATTCTAAATGGATGTCGGAGTATTAATTTCGCATTTGAAGGTTTTCATTAATTAAAAGAAAGGAGGAGTCTGTTAGTAGTCTGCAATGCAACCATTTTGCTCGTTTACAGTTTCTGGGGAGGACCGGGAAGGTCCCAAACTAGTACAGCGTTCAAACTAACTAACGCGGTCCATTGCGCTAACTCCTGAACTAATATTATCAACATCATCCAAACAAATCGAACCCTCGACCTCAATATCTTAGCTTCGGGATCGACGAGTCGAATGTTATAGTAGAACGGTTATGATATAAATTGTCCCACTTCAGAATATTGAAAGTGTGGTCAACTCCATAACTTTTATCCCAAATGTTGAATCTAAATTTCAAAATTTTTCGTTTTTGCATAAATTTGGCATCGATTTAATTATTTTTAACTAAAAATAAAATGTAAAAATTAATTCCCAACTATTGATTGCTCCTCGCGAGCCAATTTTGCACGTCAAACGGTGATAGGTTTCAAATGATTTGAATAGAATATTGTGATATACTTCCCCCCTAGCTAGAAAGAGTCCGTAGCTAGAGCCCGTAACTCATTCAATAACATCATTTCCCTTTAAGCAAAGTGAAGACACTGAGGTCAGGGTTTCGAACCCACATGGTGCTGGAAATAATGCTCTGAGACTTAGAGCAATGGGGTCGCATTAGTTAGCCTGAGCGCTGTGCCAGGAAAGGATAGTCATCTTAACTGGTGAACGAATATGATTTAGTTATGGAGAAGCAAGAAGGACTTATAAAAATCGTAAGATTTGAAAATTAATATACATTAAATAACAATTTGATGTATTTAAGAGTGTAGTGCACAAGTGATGGATGATATATATATATATATATTGTATATCTTATTCTCATTAACCCAAGAAAAGGTACGCTGCGACTAACGGAGGTAACATAGGATGTTAAGTGCAAGTATGCTCTGAAGAGACACTTCGCTCTTCCTTTAATTAATTCCTAAACAAGAAAAACACGTTTTCATGCTCTTCATTTAAACGGTGTGTGCAGATTGCATGTTACTATACATAAATGATACATAATACATAATGTATACAATATATATATATATATACACATACCTAAAAACATACACAGCGTACATATTGCTTTAATTCATTCAACCCCTTGAGAAATTAAACGCATTCTACATACATCCGTACCCAACACATTATTACTTAAGAATTTAAAAGTCTCTTAATATCTTTTGCACCCCCTTCCGATGGGGTCCCTAAAATCTCACCCTTATTTAATTTTGTAATGTAATAGAAGATTTCTTTCCAAAAGAAGTACAAAAAGTACACTTTATTAACGTCTGATTCTAAAGAACAAGTGACTGTCACAGCTTATCGTCTGTGCAGTACAGAAAGCCTGAGTACCAGGAATGCACGTGACAAAATCAAAACAAAGCTTCCGCCATTATTTGTGATATGTCTTCCTTTTCATTCACCCTTTAGTTACGCGTCCACCTCTCTGGATTCCGCGAATTTCCCAAAATGTGCGGAGTTCGAGGGAAACTTTAAGCAAAACACTGTGTTGGAACACCCTAAACAGGTATGGTACGAGAGAAATACTTAGTATCTGAGACATGCTTTTAGGAAAGATATGCAATACTGGTACGTTATATGCGAAAGTACGCTATAACCGAATAAGCAGTATCTGTGCCCAGCTGTATACGATAAAATATCTAAGTACAATCAGACATACACAATACAATAAAGGAATATAAGTAAAAGCATTTTGATCTTTTTTTCGTGTCTCATCTACCGTGTGAGCAGTCCAGCATGTTCTCAAACACACGCTTCTCCATCTGTTCTTTACTTCACATACATGCATTTAACACACCACACAATCTTTTCAAAATTTATAAAAAATAAAATGGCATTGTGAGCCTCGGAGACATTGATTTTGGCTCTCTTTCTTATAAAAGGGGGCATTTTTGCGGGCACACGCTCTTGGCCACACCTTTCTACATACAAAAAAATTATTTAATATTTACAGTACAAGTTTCGATATTTCATATATCATCTTTCAGCTGACAAAAATGTAGTTGTACAGCTGAAAGATGATAAATGAAGTATCGAAACTTTCTTTATGCAGAAGGAGGGGCCAAGGGCGAATGCCCGCAAAAGCGCACCCCCACTCCTACACATAGAAGAAGAAGAAGAAAGCCAAAATCAAGGTCTAGGGTTTTCGAGATACCTAGACACTCTGCGTTTGAAAGATTGGAGGTCATGACCAGTTGAGTAGATGAAAGATCGAAAATACCGATTAACCTTTACGTTAGAGAGTTGCACAGGAGGCATGCACAGAAGGCATGCAGTTAGAGAGTTCAGAAGAGTAGTGTCCGTTGTAACAGCGACAGTAAAGAGAGACAGTGAGGCAACATTGCGGCGAAGAGAGAGAGAGAGAGAGAGATTCAAGACAGTCAGTATGAGGCGGGGAAGTGATGAGACGAAAAGCCTTTGATTCCACCCGGAATATTAATAAACTGTTCCACCATTTGCGTTTTTATCTTATTCAGTTATTAAAAACGAGTTCATTAGGTTAACTCACAAACGCACAATAAATATCATGATTTTGGTAAAAACGATAATGTGAAGTCTATTGAAGTCTTTGAAAGCTTTGCCAGGTCAGAATTAAATGAAAACTATTTATGCATATTAAGTGGTTCCCAAAGTTGAAATTGTAACCAAATTGTTTTATATTATTTGTATTGTTTCAAGGCCTATTTAAAGTTTAAAACCCGTGTTGAATGCGAGGTTTCTCCCGAGATGAGGCTACCCCGGTGACCCCGGTCGGTGGTGGGTGATCCATTCGTTGATGAGTGACAACGCAACTTGTAAGGATTATCAGGAACGAATGTGAACGTTGCGACGAATGGGTATCGTACCCCAAATGTTTTTCACAATCGGAATTTTACACCGATAATTTTGCCACCCACCACGAACGAGCCCACAAATTATTTAACCACACGAAGATACTGTAGTTACGACACGATGATGGTTTGATAGCGTGGACAATTTTACACAAACAAATTGTTACGCTTTAGTAGCGTGAATATGTCTTTTTTTCATATAATAATTCACTAACCCCAACTAAGAGAGGATGTTTTACTATATCAAGTTTACCACTTATTTATCTTCATATAGGCTGACAAATATTTATCAATGAGCGTCTCCCTTTCACGAATTTCAAAAGATAAATATTACTTCATCCGACGTTATGAAACGCCAAAATGTCTTAACTTTTAATTTTACGTTCACGTGTTAAATTATGTTATATAATTAATAATAGAAAGGGGAATAGGCCTTAATCGAAAAAGGATCATGCCTAGGGCGGGCCAAGGAAAAAAGGCTTAGGGCCAGAAGAGAGTCTCTTCGTATGTTCTAGGGGAAAATTAGATTGAATTTACTGGCCGAATTCTACAGTGAAAGTAGGCCTTATTTACCCACGGCCTGAGTTAAGATATAAATAATTAATCAAAATGGAAAGAAACGCCGTCTGGTTTCTTTTGTTTAGTCAACTTAGCTCTCGACTCTGTCCTTGACTAATTGACTGATTCGATCTGGCTACGTGCTGTTTATCCCTATCCAGATTTATGATTTTTCAGTTTATAATTTGCGTTGAAACAGATTTTCTTATGTTCCTTTGTCATACGTTCTTAGAACTTAGAAAGACATTTTAGATACATCATACTAAGAATTTTAAAAAATTCTAACTGTTTTATATTATTTCCGTAGTTAAATGAATTTAATATTATATCATGGCCATTGAAAAGATAAAATCACAGCGGTTTATGCTAATTAATTATCATGATTATTTTTTACCGCCTGGATGTTCACAAGTGCGCGATTGGAAAAAAATATAGGGGCGATCTGGTGTTATTGTTTTGCAAAAGCTCTCTTGGTGGAAAAGCTTTACGTGTTCCAATAGGACAATAACGCATGCGCAGTTTAGGTCTGATCTTACATGTTATAAACTTGTGCGCTGTTACGTAAGATAATCGACCTGTGCGAGGCTACTAATATTCGTCAACAATTGATGTTACGTGTAGCCAATGTCGGTGTTATTGTTTTGCAAAGGCTCTCTTAGTGGAAAAGCTTTACGTGTTCCAATAGGACAATAACGCATGCCAGTTTAGGTCTAATCTTTCATGTTATAAACTTGTGCGCTGTTACGTAAGATAATTGACCTGTGCGAGGCTACTAATATTCGTCAACAATTGATGTTACGTGTAGGCTGTAGCCAATGTCGTAACACCGCTTCGCATCTACCAGCAAAGTTAAACGACAGTCATTAAATCTGGAGAGTAGTTGGATGGGGACCTCTTCCGCACCCAGATGATGTAGCGACTCGTGGTTCGGGTTCTACACAAAGCTGTAGGTCCCCTCCGTCACATAACCTTAGATTCTCCGAAGGAGTATTCCAAAGAGTTTATATCTGAGCCACATTTCTCGCTATAAAAAGTTGGTTTCACACTCCAAACAGACGAACTAACTTTAGTGAAAAAACGAAAAATATATTAACGCTTCGAGTCCCACTTAAGGCGACATTAAAACCGTTTTACCAAAAGATATAAAAGTAGTTACTAAAAACAAACACATAACTGAATTTATTTGATTTAAAGTAACAAAAAAAGTACTAAATCTCAAGATACTGCGGTTATTGTGTTCCATGTAATAATTGTTCAGATATACAGGTAAGACTATAATGTTGACAAACGAACATATCAACAGAAATACAATGTTAACACTGCTAATGAGAATAGCCAAATTTTCAAGCATAGAAAGTAATAATTTGATCATAGTGTTAATGTTAACAATGTACAAATCTTTGCAACTTTAAATAATACAGAATAGAGACGCAAAATCTATTTTTTTTAATACTTGAAATTTTAATAGTAAAAACGGATTAATTTTTTTTAGATTATTTTGCTCTCATTATTTTAAAACTTGATCCTAGGGTTTAACTGAAGTGACACTCGACCACCTGTTTTACTTCAAGGATGACTGCGTTTCTGCATTTCTTTCCAATTTTTAATGCCTCTCAACGGTTAAGGTTTCTCTTTTAAATGAAATGGCAAGGTACCTTTATGTGGGCCGGAGACGTCACTTAGTTTTCTGGGATATACATTATACAGTACATCCTGGCCACGTCCCCAACGCGAGGCTAAGCGACGTTAGATCTGTTCAGTTGTTGAATGGGTGTTCGTCCTCTGCTTTCAGATGATGTTCGATTAGATCCCACGTAAAGCTGTAGGTCCCCTTTGTCACATGACCTTTACCGTTACGAATGAGGTTAAACAACCCCAAACATTATCCTTTTATTAGGTTTTCTTGTTTTAGTTTCTGTTTCTTTTTCAGTCTTGGGTCCTGTTTAGTTTCCGTTTCCGTTTTTGTTTAGTTTCTGTTTCAGTTTCTGTTCCTATTTCAGTTTCTGTTTAGTTTTAGTTTCTGTTTCTGTTTAGTTTCAGTTTCTGTTTCTGCTTCTGTTCCCATTTCTGTTTAGTTTCAGTTTCTGTATAGCTTCAGAAAATACCAGAAAAAATAACTGTCCAATGTAAAAGGAATCACATTGATTACAACTAATTTTATAGATAATGCCCGAGTTATTGGTAAGGCTATTTTTAACTATATTTTTCACAATATTGTCATATGAAAATACTACATTAATATTCAAAAGTTTAAGTACATTAGCAATGCCTAAAAAGCCTGGGAAAATGGAAGTACTAAAATATTCTTCGACAAAGTACGAGGGTTATTATTCACACGATAGAAAGTTCGTTTTGCCTCGTCAAGACAATATTTTTGTGACCGTTATTCCCCAACCGTGGATCCAACCTTTGTTTGATGAAATTTACAACGAGTTGCGTAGAACTTTTTCACTTCGCAACATTTTGGATCGCAAAACTAAAAGTCTCATTCGAAACAGTGAGTGGAGTAAAAAAAGCAAGCTCAGAGTGTGTTTTGAACCTTTCTTCGAAAAACATTAGTGACGATGCAAAAAACGCCCTTGGATTTGGTATGTCCTTTTTTATTGTTAAAAAACCTTCTACTTTACAAATTTGTTATAGTTTTGCTTGTTTTGAAAAACAGTGTAATCTTCCTCAGTCTTTGGTTAACATAGTTAAAGGTCTTGTCTATAGTGCTGCGAATAGTACTTACGAAGAAAACTTTCCTAAACGTTTTCGCAATAGCCTCTTACAATTAAAGAAAGATGGTGAACTCCATATTACTAAAGCAGACAACGCTAACACCATAGTTATTATGGACAAAGTGGACTACATTAGAAAGATGAACGAGCTTCTCCAGGACCCCGCCACATACAGAAAGCTTAGGAACAACCCGCAGGATGACTTAATTCCGTTTTTCACGTCCACTTCGCCTTCTCTTCCCTACCTTTACGGTCTTATTAAAACCCACAAACCTGGCAACCCTATGTGCCCTATTATTAGCTCTGTGGGTTCTATTACCTATAAACTCTCCAAATGGCTTGTCAAAGTCTTGTCCCCCATTCTCGGAGCTATCTCTGATTCACATGTAAAAGACTCCATGGATCTTACTGAAAAACTGAATAATATACGCAATGAAACCAACGATAGATTGATCAGTTTTGACGTTTGTTCATTGTTTACAAAAGTGCCGATTGACGATATGCTTGACTTTCTCTCCCGAGAATTACATAAGTATGACCTGCCACTACCTGCACACATCGTTTTGGAACTCATTAAACTTTGCATCAAAGACTGTAAATTCACTTTCAATAGCGAGTATTATCGACAGGTTTTTGGGATGGCCATGGGTAATCCCTTGTCGCCCCTCCTCTCCAATATTTATATGGAGTTTTTCGAAATTACTTACATTCCGAGAATCCTGGGGGTTGGCATCCCATGGTTGCGGTACGTCGACGATATTTTGTGTATCTGGCCAATGAAGCGTGACCTGGATGACTTCCTCCTTCAGTTAAATAATCAAGTCCCCTCCATTAAGTTTACTTTAGAAGTGGAACAAAACAACTCAATCCCGTTTTCGGACGTGCGTGTACATAGGGAAAGCCCATGTTTTAAGTTTAGTATTTATCGAAAAAAAACCAATTTGTCCTACGTACACTTTTACTCCGGACATGACACCCCATCAAGAAAGTTATATTTTCTTCAATGTTTCTCCGCGCTCTTAGGATCGCCAGTCCGGAATACATGGATGCCGAATTAGAAAAAATTAACAGTATTGGAAGTGATTTGTGTTAACCCACCTGCTTTTTGGAATCTTGCTTAACAAGGCGAAACGAACTTTCTATCGTGTGAATAATAACCCTCGCCCTTTGTCGAAGAATATTTTAGTACTTCCATTTTTCCCAGGCTTTCTAGGCATTGCTAATGTACTTAAACTTTTGAATATTTATTTATGTAGTATTTTCATATGACAATATCGTGAAAAATATCATAGTAAAAAATAGCCCTACCAATAATTCAGGCATTATTTATAAAATTGGTTGTAAACAATGTGATTCCTTTTACATTGGACAGACGGGAAAGGATTTGCACACACGTGTAAAACAGCATCAGTATTCTGTTAGAACGGGACAGTCGTCCAGTGCCCTTTTTGTTCATTTGTCAGAGTTATCCCACTGTATTGATTGGAATAATGCTTCAATTTTGTTTCACTCAAGCAACACTGTTAATAGAAATATTCTTGAGTCTGCCATTATTCAACTTACAAATAATTTTAACATTAGCCAGGGCCTTTTTTCGCTTGATCTTGTTGTTTTGAATTCGTTCAGAACGGATTTAGTCAAGAGGGGCAAAGTGCTAAAACTCTGATAGTTTTTCCTTATAAATTTGTATGCTCCTCCTACAATTTTTATTTTTCTACTTTATTTATTTATTTTTTTTTGTGACATATATATGTAGTCTCGAACTTGTTATTTATTTTAGTGTTCCTGAGGATATCATTAGACGAAAGCGCTTGAGCACCATTCTATGTTTCCTTTTTCCTTCGTGGTTATTTTCATCATATATATATATATATATATATATATATATATATATATATATATATATATATTATATAAAAGATAATTGCAGATTTAAAAGACGACAATGTGTGTATATATGAACATCCCTCCCAATATGCAATTTCTTCTATAATAATGGTCATTGTAAATTTGGAGACAGATGCAAATTGTACCACCCGGATCATCTGCAGAACTTGCGCAAAATATGGAACCTGCAAATATGGGGGAAAAATGCTACTATCAACATCTCCCGACAGACCTAAAGAACAAGGGACAAAGTTTAAAGGACAATAGGAATAACAATAACAATAGGAATAACAATAGGAACACAATAGGCGAACAAAATTTTTTCAATATCGCAGACACGATACGGCTGCTAAATGTCATCCAACGCATGTAGCTGGAAACCACCGAGCCAAACCGCTTCCGGGCAAGAAGCTACCAGAACAGGTAGGCGGAAACAGATCTCTCTCGGAGGATCATAGGGCAACGAAACAAGCGATACCGAAGGAAAACGAACTTAAAATGGACAAGGGGCAACGAAAAACAAAGAACATAAATATTGTCCTGGCTAATATTCAAGGAATAAAACCAAACCAATCACTCAACAAAGCTTCGTACCTGAAAGGAGTTATGAACGAAACAAGGGCGGACATCGCATGCCTCACAGAAACTCATCTTAAGGATTACCAAGGAAATTGTGAAAACTGCGAACATCGTATTGATAAGAAAGAGATAAATATAGAGGGCTTCAACTTACTAAGAGCGGATAGAACAACGAGACGTAAAGGTGGCTGTGTTATATAATATGTACATGAAAGTCATCTGACAGAGACGATAATAAGTAAATCAAAGAGCTTTGTGGAACTCCTAGCAGTGAAAATAGAAAAACTAAACCTGATACTGATAGTCATCTATAGACCTCCAAACACCCAAACCGAAAAATTCTCGGAGACCATTGATGACATTAGAAAGCTAATAAAGGCCACAAATCCTCCATCCCCCAATATAATGACCTGCGGAGACTTTAACTTCCCATTTATAAAATACAAAAAGGTGGATAGGAATATATATATATATATATATATATATATATATATATATATATATACCAGGACAAAGGGGAGCACAAGAGAAGACCAGGAGCAAGCAAAAATGTTGATGGCTCTTACAAATGAGTTTATGCTGACACAGGAGATAACAGAAAATACCAGAAAAAATAACTGCCTGGATCTGGTATTCACGAATAACACGAACTTGATTGTAGATATAAAAATAACCTCAACCATTATCTCAGACACAACTTAATCGAGATATCAACAAATATGACGACAATATTAAAAGACAATACACATATTGAGGAAAGAAGCAAATTTGGGGCTTTTAACTTAAACTCCAAGACTATAAATTGGGAAGCAATCAGATCGCACATGGCCCAAATAGAGTGGAGAACAGTTTTAGAGAATAAAACAACTGAAGAAATGCTAACAACCTTGGAAGAAATAACGCTGAGAATTTTAGAAAAATATCTCCGAAATCATGGCCAAAAAGGAAAGAGGAGCTGGCTAGAGAGACAAAAGAGAAGACTATTCCACAAAAGAAAGAGAGTAGCGACGAAGTTAGCAAAGTGCGGAGACAACAATGCCAGGAAAGTAATACAGGAAAAACTGGAGGGGATCGATAGGGAAATACAAGTCCTGATTAAGGACCATACAGAGAGGGAAGAGGAAAAGGCGGTAGAAGCAATAAAGGAAAATCCAAAATACTTCTATAGCTATGCGAAAAGGAAAACAAAAACGCGCGCCGCTAGTGGGACCTTAAGAAAGAGAAAAAATGAACTAACCGACGATCTAAAAGAAATATCTGAAACACTGAGAGCCCAGTATGAATAAGTTTTTAGTACCCCAAAAAGTGACAAAGCGATACCTGACATAGATGCATTCTTCGAAGAGAAATTGCAAGGAGAGTGTATAACAGACTTTGATTTTACTCCAAAAGATGTAGCGAGAGCTATAGGACAAATGAAGCCACATTCAGCTGCAGGTCCGGACAATTGGAACGCATTATTGATTAAAAACTGTAAAAATGAAATAGCTACACTTTTATACTGAATATGAAGAAGATCCCAAGACACTGTGGAAATACTGAACATCCTAAAAAGAGCAAACATTGTCCCTCTATAAAGGAGGGGACAGATCTCAAGCAAAGAACTATAGACCAGTGTCATTGACGTCCCACCTCACCAAAGTATTTGAAAGAATAGTTAGAGAGAAAATTTATAATTTCTTGGAGACACTGGAAAGATTCGACGAAAATCAGCACGGATTCCAATCAGGTAGAGCATGACTATCACAACTAATAGAACACTATAACAATACCCTAGATGCACTAGAAGGCAATGACAACTACGATGTCATACACACGGATTTGGCTAAAACTTTCGACAAATGTGATCACGGTATAATAGCACATAAAATGAAATATATGGGAATAGCAGGAAAAGTGGAAAATGGATCTACAACTTCCTCTTCAGGTGGTCAAAATTCAAGGTATATCATCATCAGAATCGGAAGTACGCAGCTCAGTACCACAAGGGACAGTACTGGCCCCACTCGTGTTCATTATCATGCTAACAGACATAGACAGTGGAGTAAACAGTAACAGTATAGTAACATCCTTTGCGGACGATACAAAGATCAGCAGAAAAATCAGCGATGTAAATGAAGTGGAGGCCTTGCAGAGGGACATAAACAAAATATACAAATGGTCAGAAGACAACATGACATTTAACACCGGGAAATTTCAGCTCTTGAGATATGGTAGAAAAGAGGAACTTAAACAGACTGCATATTATGCTCCAGATAGATAGAAAATTCAGAGAAGCACGAAAGCGATCGATCTAGGGGTAATAATGACCGATGATACGAAATTTGAAACACAAAATCAGATAGCGATAAATAAAGCAAAAAGAGTCGCGGGACAGGTACTAAGAACGTTCAAAAGAAGGAACAGGACAGTAATGATTCCCCTGCTAAAGACACTGATTATACCAAAATTTGAATACTGCTCAGTTTTGACGTCTCCATATAAAAAGGAAGAAACTAATAAACTAGAAGAAACGCAGATACATTTCACAGCCAAGAGTGATGGCTGCAAAGAACTCAACTACTGGGAAAGACTCGTAAACTAAATTTGTACTCCCTGGAAAGAAGAGAGGGATACACCAAAATCTACATATAGAAAATGATAGAAAAACTGGTACCAAACCTCAAACTAAACCCAATTACCATTCAAACAACACTGGAAAATAGGAAAGGCAGAATGTGTAGTGTTCCCAAATTAAAGGCCGATAAGGGACCTCTCAACATTGAAGGAAAATAGCTTGGTTGTCAGGGGTCCAAGACTTTTCAACCAGCTTCCAAAGGACCTCAGAAACGTTACAGGGGTCAAAGTTGAAGTCTTCAAGAGAAGAATAGATGCCTGGCTCAGGACGGTACCAGATGAGCCGGGTATACTTGGCTATGTACGGTGGAGAGCGCAAGCAAGCAACTCGCTCCTCCACCAAGCCAGACTTAGAGGCGGGGCCACCAGCCTGACGTTCGTGTGAAGAGAGACCAACGCAAGGAACAGCAACGAGGTTATATATATATATAATATTTAGGAGAAATCCAATGACAAGGAGAAATGTAAATGCCATGAAAAGTCTTCTTTAATGCAACGTTTCGAGCAATACGCTCATCTTCAGGCTGTTTAATAACAATGTGAAATTAAAATCAATATTGAATGAAAAACAAAACGAAAATTTCTATAACCTATTCATGAAGACAAATTTTAAAGACTGAGAAAAGAGGGTTAAATTCTAAGTTATACAGATTTACATATAAAAATTAAGAAGCTATTTTTAAATACATATAGTAAATGTGAAATTAATACACTGGAAAAATTAACAATAGTACACTGGAATAATGAAACTAA
>JAJOZX010001554.1:202500-307500 GCA_023014485.1 Bathynomus jamesi
TTATTCGCGCTGTTCATAACCCCCCACTCCCCCACACACCTAGTTTCAACACCACACTTTTATCCTCTTCCACGTTCTTCTATATATATATATATATATATATATATATGTGTGTGTATATATATGTATACCCCCACCGCCAAAACAGATAAGAAGCCTTTTCTACTCGTTCTTCCTCCTCACTAGCAGCGCTCACTTTCATTAGGTATCGCTCAAAAATATCTCTTAAGAGGTTTCTGAAAATGCGCGTCAAACTCGAATGTTGAACGAAACAATCTGATCACGATTTCTTCTCTTCTTATACTCCGCGTTCTTCTTTTTTCTCTTGGCGCGCGAAACTGGTTTACTTTTGGCGCCTTTTCTGCGCCTACAAATGGTGCTTCTCCCAATTTCCCGCCAAAACTGATAAGGGACAAGAAATCTAAACTTGAAGAAGAGGAACGGTCAAAGTGAGGAAATTTTTGGTGGAAATTCCTTAAATTTAGGGAATTACTTTTTTAGATGTAATATTTCCCTCTGTAACTATTGTAAACAGAGAAATACTTGACGCCAAACAAACCAACCAACCAACCTACGAGAAACGAGAAGAAAAAAAAGAATAAAATAAAATACTAGCAATGAACTTACGAGGAGGAAATTGAATATGAAAAGAAGAATTATCTGAATTCTAAATGACAATAGGGTAGAGGGACATAAACGAAGCAGGAGGGAAAGAATTGTACGGTAAAAAATATTTTAAATTTCCTACTTTCAACTTAAACTTATTGGCAAAATATATCAGTGGAAAAAGTGAAATAAAATATAATTTCAAATTAAACAGTTCGAGACAAAAAATAAACCATACTTTTTCTCCAAACTGTGGTGAAAAAGTTCGATTTAATTTATTCCATGGAATATAGACTAACGTTCACAAAATCGAATTAAAAGTGTTTGCTGATAATGAACAAAAAAAAAAAAAAAAGGGCGGGGGGGTATGCTACCCTTGTGGAATAAAATTAATTTTCCTTTATAGACTCAGATAATTTATTAGCATATATTTGAAGTGCCATTTCAAATAATTAAAACAGTTAAACTTACAAAAGTGTCACATACACACACACACACACACACACATACACACACACACACACACACACACACACACACATATATATATATATATATATATATGAAAAATTATTTCACGAAAGTGACACGTGAAAAGTATTTATGATGAATAAAACCACGAAGGAAAAAGAAACACAAAGGGGTCATTAGACGAAAGCGCTTGAGCACCCCTTTGTGTTTCTTTTTCCTTCGTGGTTTTATTCATCATATATATATATATATATATATATATATATATATATATATATATATATATAGCGTAGAATAATCCCCAAAAAAAATTTTTGAGCAAAGTTTCTCAAATCCAATTGGCAATAGGAACCAAATGAGAGAGAAAATCCATCTATGACAAATCTCTCTAGATCCTCATCTAGTACCTGCGAGAAGCAGTCAATCCTAGAATGGAGGTAAGAATGGAGGGAGAAAGATTGAATTTTACGTCTGATCTTCCACTCCCTGAGAACCTCTTGAATTCTTGCGGAATAAGCCTTTGCGGATGTCCTTCATATTACGTGTTTGTAAATATCCAGAGATGTGACCAAAATGTCGCTGTGGACAAACCCTTATAGCTTTCGATGCTGTTTATATTACCTTGAAACTCCATTTATATATATATAATATATATATAATATATATATATATATATATATATATATATATATCGTTCATATAATAACGTTTCAAGTCCCCTGGTTATTTTGTTTATGTATTGTGGTAAAAGAGGGTATCACAGAACTTGCACGCAAATATGGGGTATTGGGGTATCAAAATAAGGTTCACTCGTATTGTTTCTTAGTCTTCAAGAAAGAAGGATTTCGTTTCGGTGATGTTACAACTCCTTCAGGAGACTCCTGATACATTTTCCACTCAAGTTTAAGGACACACACACACACACACACACACACAGATATGATTAAAAGTTTACATTTCTTTATAAACCACCTCCACTGACGTTTCTTCTCAGATTTATTAACTCCATCCTTCTAGCTCTCTTTAGTGATCCTCAACTGTTTATATGTTCCTTTTGTCATTCTTTGTGCAAAACTATACAATTATATTCCAGTCATTGAATTGTATTTATATAAATACTCTTCCTTGACATCCTTTTCCTATTTCGCGGAAATTTCCCTTTTATCAGACCTTGAAGATTATGTATGTCAACAGTTGCCATTTTTATAGAAAATTGCGCGTGTCAAACAGTGGAACTTACATCATACTTTTATGGACACCTTGTTTCACGTTTACGACCTCATTAACCGTCTTCCTTCACTTCCTTTAGATACAGTTTTCATTTCAGCTTCAACTTCCTCTTAAACTCGTCCCTTACTTCTGACACCTCTATCCACTTACCAAATATCAGTCACACGCTTACTATTTTTTATCTTTCATCCACAACTTCAATTTTACTTACACTCACTTCACCAACCTCCTCCTCCTCCTCCTCCTCCTCCTCCTCCTCCTCCTCCTGATTTTAACGGACAGATGGAGTAACACTTACACACTTTTCAGTTAAATCGTTCAATGAAGCTCAACTCTTGAATTCTCTGCTGACTCCATTCTTTGTCTATGAGACCGGACTTACGGTGTCCTATAAGTCCGGTCTCATAGAAAACTTTATTTTAAATTAAATTTACAAAAAAATGCATTAAAACTAAAACAAATGTTCAAATTAATGTCTTATTTTGTGACCCTTTTTTTTTGTTGCAGGTAGAATAACACGCAAATGGCTAATGTGGAAGTGAGTTACACTCGTGAAGAGAAAGCCTCCGGAGGACTTATGGGACACCCTATATATAAAAACATACACATAACCTCCACAAAAGTAAATTAGAAACGATTTAAAGGGGAGAGAAATGTGCCAAGCAGTGCCATACAGTGTTGACAATGACTATTAAAGCCTGAACTGAAAAGTGCGGTTAATAGACGTAAATATTATTGGCCGCAGTTTGTTCAAAAGTGATACTTTTTTGATACCGAAATCACACACACACACACACACACACACACACACACACACACACACACTTATTCTGACTGGCTTTTTCTTTTCAAGAAGAACTTGCATTTCCCATTCGCACTTGATGGTATAATTTTTTATCATTAAAGTCCCGCCCACAACTACGCCCACGTTGTTATTCGTAATTTCTTAGACCTGATTGGTTATATTAAATTTGAAGGAATTGTGTTACATGCTGATTAGACTCATTTTTTCTCGGGAACGACAAACTACATTTTTATCCTCAATTTTCAGTAAAAATAAAAAATAAAAAATGTCAAAATATTTCACAGGATACAAAACTAAACAAAATCCAAATATCGGTTTTTTCAAAAACATTTGTCTCGTAGCAGTGGGTCTGAAAGGGATATTCAGCACAGGGTGAGAATTTAAAATACTGTTGCGCACCTTTATAAGCCATATCGTGGTTTGGAGCACGTTCAGCTAAATGTATAACTTGCATTATGAAATATTTACTCGGTGGATGCAAGATTTATTTAACAGTTTATTCTTATATACTAATATTTTCATAACAGCCTCGAGATTATTTTCACTTTGCGCGTACTTCATTCAAAAGTGTTGTGTATTGCCTTTACTCATTCAGAGTCGTATTGCTGAGCGCGATTTTCCAAACTTTTGCCATTGAAAATATACTTGTGACGTAATTTTACTTTCGATAACCGATATTTATATACGGTCTACTTCGTTCGTTGCTTTCATTCGACAACTGTGAAAAGTGTCGAGCCAAAAGACAGAGAATCATAGTCGGTAAATGTAAAGAAAATGAGGGGTAAGTCTTAGAAAAATTCATTGTATTGTTTGTGGAATATGGAACCATAAAGGAATATTCTATGTATATGTACTGTGTTAAATAGGAGATTCGCGGTGTTAACAAAGGACGATTAACATCGTTGGTTAAATATTTTAACGAAGCGTCTAATAATTATGGAATGAACTTAAAGGAGATGGAGTATAATAGAGTATTGGGCCGTAGGTGGTGAGAGGTGAGAGGAGGAGGCGAGTGGCGCTCGGGAGAGAGATGGAGAGAGTGTGAGACTGAATCCACAGGCTGCATCGGAGCATTGGGGGCATAAAAGGAACTCCGAGGCGAGAGCAAACGAGCTGTGACGGGCGAAGGGCCATCGGACAGGTTGATCCTTGTTTGTAGCGTGGAGGTAATGAGGCAGTAATCCTCCTACGCCTCTGTAGCCTCAGCCTCCAATATTTCTGGTGGGATTTCCACTGGATTTGCGATGCTGCTCCAGGATTGGCCGAGTCGAGAATTTGTGGCTTTTTGTCCCAATATATTTATTTTCTCAATATATACAGATATTTATGAAAACACTCGTTATTTCAGGGTTAAATAGCGTAATAAAACAGTTGTCTATTAATGATAATGTTTTTTCATGTAATATTCGTAGTTTTAATTACACTTGCGCATTAGAACCTTCTTCTGTTGTTTTTTACGTCAATAGAACTGTTTGGCAATATTACTTAAATTTTCATTACAAATTGAATTTCAAAACTGTTTCACGTCTTTTATGGCAGTTAAAATCCAAAACTAATATAATTATAGCAGTAATAGGTGCTTAATTAATAATCCAGTAATGTCTTCTAATTGAACTTTTCCAATGCTTTTGCATGAATACCACTTTAATTAAAATCACCTGTATTTTATTAAAAAGTTCTCAGGTAGCAAAGATAATCGACAGTCATTGTATTGCGTAAAAATTATCAAATTCTTTCACTGAATTTTTTTCTTTTCCAATCACAATTTCTTTCTAGCTGCGAATATACAAAAGAATCTGAGATTGGCACTATTTGGCACTATGCGATATCTTTTACTGAAAAGAAACGATGAAATCATTGAAGATCGTATTTATAAGTTTAATAAATATTCTCCAAAAAAATAAGAAAAATCTGTCATTGTTCATTTATTCTTCGTACAAAAGAATCCCAATTTTGGGATCACAGTAAACATTTGTACAACGTCATTTTAATCATTCAAAAAATCGTTTGCTTAGATTAGCTTCGGTTTGGGAGGGAGGAACCTATACACACACACACATACACACACACCAAGGTTATATACAAGCGTATTCTCGCGTTACAACGGCTATTGCTTCTGTATATGAATGCGCACTAATATATTTCGTTCAGTGCCACTCCTGGGTGAATACTCATCGCTTTTTTCTCATTTAGTGCCATTGTTCGGCACTCGAGTTCGATTGGTAACCCACTGAGACGAAAAAATAATAATAATAATACGAATAATTCATAACTGAGATTTTATATATATATATATATATATATTATATATATATATATATATATATATATATATTGTTATTCGTTCACACGTGTACGTGTGTCAATAGGGTCTTTACCCTTTTCCATTCCCCCACCCCCTACCACCTCAACCCCTCTGTACATACGTTTTCCCGGTCCCCCACCCTTCGGGAAGGGATGGGAACGCGTTTTCTGAGTATTTTCATCTGCCAAAAACAATTTGGAGTCGTGTATAGTTTTCCTATTATTAGGATCTCGTAAAAGGGAACCGTGCGGAGAGAGAGAGAGAGAGAGAGAGAGAGAGAGAGAGAGAGAGAGAGAGAGAGAGAGAGAGAGAGAGAGAGAGAGAGAGAGAGAGAGAGAGAGAGAGAGAGAGCTTTCGTGTAGATTTTGTTTCTTGAAAGCGCCATTTCTTCGCCTGTATCAGAATTTCATTTCAGCATCGCCGTAAATCGCTCTCCCGAACAAGACCTTTGAATGGGGATGAAAATAATGCGAGTTATGGCTAAGGTCTTCTCTCTCTTTTTTTTTATATATGAACGCGATATGCAGCGCAAGTTCCACATTCAGAGAGAGAGATATATTTTTTTTTTTTTTTGCTTCATTATTTTACTTAATTGAAAAAAATGAGATCTGAAAAGTGGGCATTTGGGCATTGTACTTTTTTTAAATTAATTTTCATTTTAAATTCACGTCGTGCCCACGATATTATCAGGTTCTTGTTTTGTTTAATTGAGTGAACAAATGTTATCATATTTGGCGATTACACGTTGGTGATTACCATTGGATGATTATTATACGTGGTTGATGATTACACGTTAGTACGATTACACGTGGTTAGCGATCAGCGTAGTTGATGATAACTCGTGGGTGATTACGTATGGTGATTAAGCATAGTTAATTATAACTCGTTCGTGATTACACGACTGTGATCGCACGTAGTCGGTGATTACTCGTTTGCGATTATATAAGCAAAGAAAACCAGACAAAAGTGAACTTTATTTACAAAAAAAAATACAACTTATATAAAGTTTTACAATATTTTTCAATGTTTTTCTTTTATAAAATTTACATATATCTGATATGACGTTAATATATTTAAAGTATTCTAATCTGAATATGCCGTTGAAAGCATTGAAGCTTTTTAGACAAAATTAATTAGATTAAGTTTATTTATTAAAAAAGATAAATAAAAATGCCAAGTAATAGTAACAACACCAATACTCCTACTACGACTAATAATAATAATAATAATAATAATAATAATAATAACAATAATAATAAAGAATTAGAATAAATTCTAAAATTAAAATTGATTAATTAAATTATCATAGTTTAAATAGTTAATTATAAAATAGAAATATAATTGCTACGGTGTTAATGATGAGAGTAGTGAACTTATACAGTACATTAGTAGGAACTAATGAAGTACGTCTTTAGTGTTTTGCATAAATATATTTAGTGATGAAGCCTGTCTGATATTTACGGAAATTGCATTCCATATATCTGCTCCTTTGAAAGAGAATGCATTTCCTGCAGTTTCCATTGTATAGTTTGGTTTGTGTATACAATCTTTGTGGAGTCTAGCGTTATAATGATGATGAATTTGATAGTGGAAAGCGGGGGAGGGGGGGGGAATTGTTCTTTGAATGGGTGATGTATGTTGATTTTTATTAATAACTTTGAACATGTTGACAGGAACATTGAATTTGTATAAGTCATTTTGTTTTAAAATATTTAACTCTTTAAATATTGGGGAAGTGTATCTTTCTCCGTTATCGTTATTTGAGACGGTTCGCAGACATTTTTTATGAATGACTTCTAAAGGATATTATATTTAATATCTTCGAGCTACCCCATGTTGTAATGCAATATAATAAATGTGGATGGATAAAGGAATAATACACACAGAACATAAAGACTTATCGCAAATTTCTATATATAGAAATATATCTTCCATTGTCTAAAATCACTCAAAAAGGGGTTTGCAGACCATTTTTTCTGTCAACATGTATCATTAAGAGAAGTTATTGTATCAACTAACAAGACGCTTTGATACCCAAAAGAAGGAAAATTTTCTCCTAGAATACACTCTCAAAAAGAAATTATAAGTTCTAAATTTAAAAGATTTTATTTTGAGTGCAGGGTAAGGAGTGCGTTTTGAGGAAGCGTCTTTGTTTTTCTAGTTTTAAAAATAGAAATATTGATGTTTTGGATTTGATATGTTGTACATGACTTTTGAAATTTAGTTTTTTTTGTCTAAATTAATGTCAAGCATTTTAACTTCATTCTTCCTTGCAAGAGTAGTATTCCCACGATGTAGTTGATAGTTTATACTTATATGTTTTGTGGTAATATCTATATAAAATGATTTTGTCACGTTCGGTAAAGGTTTATTAGCACACAACCATTTATACACATGCTCTAATTGGCTGTTCGTTTTATTTATCAGGTGTAAATTATGATGGGAATAAGTAAGTGTTGTATCTATCTACATATTTAATGCGGTTGAAAGATGAAAGTCGTTTGACGTGAACTAGAAATAGTAATGTTCCAAGAATAGATCCTTGTGGGACTCCACTAGCTAACATTGCCTTGTCGGAAATATCTTTTAATCTAATGTGTTAATAACGATTTATTAGATGGGATTTGAATCAATAAAGGATCTACAGAAGCTAAGGCTTAAAAGCTTCCATGCTTTCAACGGCATATTCAGATTAGAATACTACGAATATATTAATGCCATATCAGATATCTAAATTATATAGAACAAATATTGAGAGATATTGTAAAATTGTATGTAACTTGTATTCTTCTTTTCAAATAAAGATTTTTTTTTACTGTTTGTTTGGTTGTTAATATATCCACCTCTAAACTCAAATACAGGGTGAGCGAAAAGTCCCTGCGCACCTGTTCACTTCCAACACAGTGCAGGTACAGGTTCACTACGCTTCTTGCAGGTGCACATGAACTTTTGGCTCACCCTATACTTTAATTAAAATTTGACCATAGGGAAATGGGACAATAACTGGATAAAATGTTTGGGTTTCCTGACTTAAATATAGGGCATACTTTGGCTTCCTTTTGACAGTCAGGGAATATACTTAGTGTTACTGATTCATTCATTCGCTTACTGGGGGTTGTATCGATCTCAGAATCTTTATTTTTCTATTGTTTATTGCTAAAGATATATCGTATGGTAGGATTAGATCAAAGGAAAATGAGTTTGGAGCGGGTTGTGGTATGTATTGTCGGAAGTGAGTGTCAGTATCTTGAATCGAGGTTGTAGTATCGGGGCCGATATTTCCAAAGAAATTGTTTAATAAATTGGCTATATCTTTGGGATCAATGTAAGAACTTCCGCCTTGTATGAGGGAGGACGAGAGATTTGTTTTTACTATTTTTATGTTAATTAAATCGTTCAGAATGTTCAATAGCCTTTTCGTATTGGATTTTTGTTCATCAAAATTTTGAACAAGAGTGATCTGCTTTCGCTCTTTTAATGACTGCATTAAGTCTGTTACAGAAATTTTTGTATGTCTGTTCGTTAATAATATCTATTTTCCATAAGTTAAAGAACGTTTGGTTTAAGACTCACGGTGAGTGGTGGGGGTGATCCAGTGGTTGTCGTATTTAGTCTTAAATATTACTTTTGATTTAAGAAGAAAGTTTAGGTGGAATATATCCATTAATGCTTTTAAAAAATGTTTTAAATCTTGTTCCAATGTCATGGTTATTTTCGGTTATTCCAATCCAGTCAAACGCTGTTGTTATTTCTCTAAAAAATTTTAGTCTGTTATTATACTGTAGCTGTAAAACTGGTGTAATTACGCATTGGTGATTACACATGGTTGGTGATTATGCATGGTTGGTGATTACACGTAAGGATAAGTGGAAAACATGAGGAGTGATACATAAATAAAATTAAGGCCATAGAAAAAGTAACTTGTTTATCCAACAGGGGATAATTGATGCCAAACATTCAGACTTGATGTCAAGTGACCCTAAAATTTTGGATTCTCTTATTTTAAAAGAAAATATGAAAACGAACCAAATAGAATATGATATATATATATATATATGAGCGGTCGAAATTAAATGTATAAATGGGCAACCTTCGCATAGAAAGAAAAGGCAACTTTCAAATGCAAGTCGGATTCGAATGAGTGTCTGGCAAGGAGTGAGTGAGGAGAGTACTAAAAGAGTGTCCTCGGAGTGCTCCAAAGCAGTCTGGAGAGGGTTTTTAAAGACTTCCATTGAGTCCTTAAGAGTCTTAAAGAATTTCGAGGAGTCGCATTTTTGGGAGTAACTCCCTTGAAATCGGTTTCGGATTATGGATCTTTCATTCCTTGTCATTAGGACTTTCATTCAGGATAGGAAGCATTGATTCTCAGTCCCTTATCCGAGATCACAAAGGAAAGAAAGAGGGACCTGAAACAGGTGCGATGATGCCAAAGAAAACGTTCAAATAAAAGGGGAGACTTAAATTTTTTCAAAAGTTTTGTTCAAAAATCGAGAGTAAAAATCAAACTCGTTGGTTTACGGTATAATAATATGTACGGTTGGTAAGAAAAATCCTGTTCTAAGATTTCATATTTTTTATGATAAATATCGGTACAAAATACGAGGTGTACAACAGGTATTTTTTTAATTGATTGGAATGTTGGTAAATTTGAAAATAATAATAATTTATTAATTGAGGCCTATTTCTCTCACTATATAAATGAGGTGAAGCGCAGTGCTTTTGTTTCCACCACCCGGAAACTGTAGCCAAATCCCCAAAATAAAAACTCGATAATCGAACCCAGTTAATCCAACAAATTAAGCACAGATTGAAAAAAGTTACCACAATTATTAATTGTGGTTAGAAGTGTGATGAATTGGAAGGGTTCAGTCAGTACATCCTTCCAAGATCGAGATTGCCACGTCATGAACCGCAACATCCTCCGTTAACTTCGACTCAACTAGGTCCTACGCGAGCAGCACGATTATTTACGACAGAGTCTTCCCACTGCGCAGGAATGTATAATTCCTCGTCAAAAAGCATAATCGCTGCCATGGGGAACATAATGAGATCTTAGTGAATGCCATTAAGGACTTATAATGACGAGGAATCATACTGTAGGTCTCGTGAAATTCTAGTCCAAAGCAACGAAAGTTATTCTTGTCCATATGGACAAAAATAACTTTCGTTGTTTTGGACTAGAATTTCACGGGACCTACAGTATGATTCCTCGTCATTATAAGTCCTTAATGACATTCACTAAGATCTCGTTATGTTCCCCTCGCTCACAGGGTTGTAGGGTATGGACCATATCCTACAACCCTGTGAGCGAGTTTCGTATTAGATATTTGTTTTGAATAAGTTCAGGGTATAAACCACGTCAATCGTAGGAGATTGTGGGTACGGACCACAGTCATATCTCACCCCATGAGCTTTTGGTTTCTGTGAATAGTGTTTTTTTTTAATTATTTTACACTTTAAAAATAATTAAAAATCAGTGAATGTTCGTGATACTTGGCACAATTATTGTAAAAGAATGGGTATTTTCTTTTTAAAAGCACACAACATACCCAGTGCCCCCCATTTTGCGAAATTATGTTACGAATCTTGACAATGTAATTTCTTGTCACAACTTCTGGCGTTTCGATAGAAATGGAGTGGGTTTCACGTTCAGTCGCTGCTTTTTGAGGTTCCACTGTCCCTGGATTTTCTTGGAAGACCCTTTCCTTTACTATAAGGAGAAATTGCAAGGATTGAGTTCAGGTGACAGAGAAGGTCATGCAAGGCAACAGTTGGGAAAGTAGAAGTACCTGTTAGATAGTGACCAGACATCTCAAAAACTCTGGATCTTGATTTCGGCTCTCTCTTTCTCCTTCTATAGGGGTGGGTGGGGTATTTTTGAGGGTGTTGGCCCTTGGCCACTCCTTCTTGCATAAAAAGTTTCATGTAAAAGTAGAAAATGACATTTACTGTGTGAGGACCTGCGCCGTCCTGCTGAAACCAAAATGTCCATATTAGTGTCTTGGTTCATAAGAAACGGGATGAACTGTTCTTAGAGGATGAGGAGGTAAATAGTTTGGTCCACCTTTGTATTTACTTATTCATACTTTTAATACTTTTGAGGGGTTCGAACAACTGTTAAGTGTCGACTTGTTTTCGACCCCTATGCAGCATCCCGCTTCATTTGGAAGATTTGGTGTTGGAGAGATTTGCTTTCAGTTCTCATTCCGTCCTCGTAGTCAACTACGTATAGTTGGTCGAGGACTTTACAACATGAACCTGTCGAGATAATTCCTACAATTATTGAGGTTGGTGCTGGAGGTTCTTTAGTTCTTTTGGCATGCATGCATGTTAGAGAATTTGGGCCTCCTATTCTGAGAGTATTTTCTAGTTTCGTTTCCACGGACCCCTGTTCCACCGCAGCTGGGATAGTACACTGCGGGATTTTCTTTTTCATTTCTAAAGTTTGGGACATATTCCTCGAGTATTTTCCATAATTATATTATGTGTATTGCTTACGTCTTCTCTTTAAAGAAGTATAGAATTTCAAGGAGTGTAGTCATGACCAGTAATAATCTTGATCTTTCATTTCCTCTATCTTAGATATAAAAGCTCTTTGTATGGCGTCTATGTTTGCAATATCTCGTTTCCTGTATGGGCTTCTGTCTAGGCTTGTGTATGTGTTGTATCAATAAAGTCTTGGCAACAAAACATCGCATACTGGAGTCCTTGATAAGAAATTACACTCCTTGGATTCGTCACGAAATTTCGCAAGAATTGGTTGGGGGGGGGGGGGAGAGACACTTTAAGAATGTTGTGTACCTGTGAAAAAATAAACAAATCAATAAAATAAATAAAAAGATTGCACCACCTAATAATCAAATTACCTTGCTTGGAAGGTTTATGAACTATCTATCTATCTATCTATCTATCAATATATATATTATATATATATATATATATATATATATATATATATATATATATATATATATATATGAACTGTAACTTTAAGCTACATCTATAGTTAAACAAATGTCTTGAACTTGGATGTCATGAGTGTCAATATATACTTTTTGCAAAGGTCTTTTCTTCTTTCGTCTTTCAAAAGTTCCATATGAATCGTTCATTTGTACGAAGGTCAAGCTTCCTACCCTATTTTGTGGTGTGGGGAGGGGACCTACAGTTTAACGTGAAATCCGAATCACGACCCCGCCAAGGCAAACCAGAGGAAACAACTTAATCGCTCAAATCTGAAGTTACAAAGTCCGAGCTGGAACTCGAATCCGCTTTCCTTCAGAGTAGCAGCCCCACATCTTTGCTGCCACTAGGATTGTCGAGAATTTTCTTGGACAGTGTATGCCATGAATGTATACATAGTGTGACCATTACTTTCATTCCGAAACCTCCGTCGGGTGGTTGTTCTACTGACTGGAATAGGGAACTCCTACATTTGAGCATTGGTGATGAAAGGGGTTACCCTCAACTTCTTTCTAATCACATCAGTGCTTTAAGTCGCTATTCATGGCCTATCGGGTCTTCTTTTTTTTAGCTTTTGCTATCCATCCTCAAAAATAATTTTTTATATTTTGCTTACTGCTGCAACTCGAGATACTGAAGTGGGGAGGCTGCCTGCCTTTAATCAATAGAATTTCTTTCTAAGTATCATACTTTCATACGTAGTCTCGTTTCTCTGGAAAAAATATTCCCGTTTTCTGCCCATTTGTACCCTGCGGAAATTAGGAATTAAAGGGAGTTAAAAGAATAATTATGAATTTACCTTTGCTCAGGTTAAATCAGCAGAAGCTAATAATTTCAGTTGTATTTTAAATGGAAGCGTGGTAGGATAACTATAGTTATAGGGTATGGGTATGGAAAATATAGAAATTTCTTTTTGAAGTGTTATGGTATATATATATATATATATATATATATATATATATATATATATAGAGAGAGAGAGAGAGAGAGAGAGAGAGAGAGAGAGAGAGAGAGAGAGAGAGAGAGAGAGAGAGAGAGAGAGCGTAAGATGGGGTAACTAGGCCCTACTAAGTTTAAAGTAAATTTGAGGTATGTATGCATAGGTAGGTACCTACAAATTATGGAAAAAAAGGTCATACTTTTATATAACGATATTTACCTTAAACTTAGTAGGGCCCAGTTACCATGCAGGTGCCCAGTTACCCCATCTTACGGTGTTATATATATATATATTATATATATATATATATATATATATATATACATACACACAGGGTGTTCCATAAGTCCCTTTACCCTAAGCCTTTTCCTAATAGAATTGGGGGATCACTAGATGACTAGAGCCCCCATGTATTCTTGTTTTTTGCTTTACAGTACCAAATATAATAATAAATTATTAAACTGAATGCCCGGTTAGGTCAACTGTACGCCCTTGACGATTGGTTAGGTTAAGTCGTGATATTTTCGTTAGTTTTAATGAAAATATTACATTGGGGGGAGCTTTAGTCTTCAGATGATCCGAATTGAGTAAGGGTAAAGGGGGTAAAGGGACTTATGAGACACCCTGTATATATATATATATATAATATATATATATATATATATACGAGTATTAAGCTAAAGCTGTGATCATGATTGTTTTCTGATGGTTTTCCACGCAATATAGCGGTTGATGGTGGCCTTTTGGTTATACTGAATACATTTTGTGGTTCGTTTTACTAAAATGAAAAATCAAAACTGAAGCGAAGCGATTTAAATGTAATTACGAGACTCTGATTTAAAACTGATGGCTCTTTGACCCCCTCAAGATGAAGCGTAGCGAAATTTAATAGTTACCCTCATGTTACAAGCAAGAAATATCATTTAGTTTTACTCTCATGCTGGTCAATCTTACGGAACGATTTTATTCTGTTTTATATAACATTTTCGATAATGTTCTGTATCATTACAGTTTCTGGACACACACACACACACACACACACAAATATATATATATATATTGTGTTCCAAAAGAGTGTCCACGTTTTTCACGGGCCAACAAAAACACAATTCCAAGGCTAACTAAATGAAACAGAAATTACATTAAACCGTTTATATTGTCCTTAAAATGAGAGGTAGTTTATTTAAATGGGATGAGTTGTCTTTTTACAAATTCACCTTGAACAACAGGTGTTAAAAAATAAAGTTGACGAGGGAGGTAATTAGGGACTTAAGTTGAACATTAAAGAAGTTTACAATAAACAAAAACAAATTGAATAAAACATCAACGCAGCAAGAGTTCAATGTGTCCTCCATTATTAGCAATGGCCAATTGTAATTCACTATTTCATATGGGAACCTTTAGTTGGCAAAGTCTACAGACAAAATATTTAAGATATCGATAAACTTCGAGTGTGAATTTCAACAGCATGGAGTGAGGTCGATCAAGATACCATTTCTACAGCAGTTCACCAATGATGCACTAGGCTACAATATATTACGGTAGGCTCACTATAATATATGGATTAAAACTGGAATGAAATGCTATAGGGTCACCATTTTGACCTTTAAGCCGAACAAACAATATTTAATTAAGAAGAGAGAAATTACTTTGTGGTTTTCGTTTAATTAGAGAAATAAATTAATTATTTGTTCACAGTGATTAACAATTATCTCTACAGAATTTGTGCAATATTACAATGAGTGATTATTAACAATAAGGAATGAGTTTTCATACAGTATGAGTTAAATGCTACGATACTGACTAGAAACAATAAGTAAGGTAATGAGATATACGGTATTGGACACACAACAGTAAGCAAGTAATAACTGAGGTAATGAAAATATGGTATTGGTACAGTAATGGAAGGTGGTACGTAACGGGGTAGGTCTAAGTGCGGTCGTAAATACGTGAGTTAGCTTGAACGGTATTGAGGACATTTTGAAGAGTCTACTCGGTTAGGCTGACAGTATATTGAATAAACGGTAGACCAAATGAGCTGGTAGCCTATGTGAGGTTTACAGACCTGGGTTTCTTCGGAGGTAGACTGGGGAGACAGGAGAGCCTACGAGGTGGTTTGAGTGATGAAATATCAGGTTATGATAATAAAAACCCACTCTAATAGACAGAGTTTATTTCTGGTTCATTCGTTTTTCTGTATCCACCCGAAGAGGATGCCAGTGGGCATTGAAACTGTTGTGGAAATAAACTCTGTCTATTAGAGTGGGTTTTTATTATCATATTTTGACCTTCACGTAGAAAAAAGTGAAATTTTTTGCATTAAATATCAGGTTGGAACATAAATTCTGCTCGATTAGAAAACGGACGATAGATAATAGAATAACCTCAAGATAATGTGAAATAGTTTTAGAAATGTTGCAAAATACACGCGGCGACAGGTTCGCACAGGTTTTATCACGATACAGAATGATACAGAATGACTTAGGCTAGTGTAGGCTTAGGCTAATGAATATTTTCTCTGGTGTTTTTCATACAGTTACAACGCCACCCCTACGATATTACAGTAATTGAAAAAACATGGAGCCCACGAAAGAGCATATTCAACATGTGATGCTGTATGAGTTCCATAAAGGATCTAACGCTAGTGAATCCGCAAAAAACATTCAAAGAGTTTATGGAAATGATGTTGTGAGCGAATGGATGTGTAGGAGATGGGTTGAGAAGTTCAGAAATGGAGACTTCAGTCTGAAAGATTATCAACGAACAGGACGACCAAATGAGTTAAATGAAGAGTTGCTGAAAGCAACAGTGGAGGAAAACCCAACGGTAACTGTAAGAGAACTTGGCCTGCAACTCGGCGTTAGCCATATGACCATTCATCATCATTTGAAGCTGTTAGGAAAAGTAGCGAAGGTTGGAAAATGGGTTCCGCATGATTTGTCACAAGCGAATCTTCAACATCGAATCGATATTTGCACATCACTGCATTCTCGGCAACTGCAGGCACCGTTTTTGAATCGGATCGTCACTGGGGATGAAAAATGGGTCCTCTATAACAATATTAAGCGTCGACATCAGTGGCTTAGCCGTGAAACAAAGCCTAAACCTCAGCAAAGGAATGGACCCCATCCAAAGAAAATTTTGCTATGCGTTTGGTGGGATATGCAAGGAATTATTCATTTTGAGCTTCTGCCAGATAACCAAACAATCACAGCTGAAGTCTACTGCCAACAACTCCAACGATTGAAGATGGCATTACAAGAAAAACGTCCTGCATTAATTAATCGTAGAGGTGTTCTATTTCACCAGGATAACGCGCGCCCTCACACTGCTCGAATCACCACTGCCCAATTGGAGGCATTTGGTTGGGAAAAAATGCCTCATCCACCTTATTCTCCGGACATCGCACCTTCAAACTACCACTTATTCAGAAGTCTGCAACACCACCTAGATGGACAAAAGTTACAATCCAGGGAAGCTATTGAAAACGAAGTGATCGCTTTTTTTTTTAACTCGAAACCAAGGGATTTCTTCGAACGTGGCATAAAAAAACTTTTTTACAGGTGGGAGGAGGTTATAGAAAAAGAAGGGAATTATATTGATGATTAATTTGTCATTATGTCATTTAATTTTTGGTGTGAATAAACTAAAAATTCGAGCAAATTTGTCATTATAAATCCATTAATTTTTGTTCTGAATGAACTAAAAAATTGAGCAGAATATATGTTACAACCTTATACTTGATGAAGGAAAATGAAGATTCGCAGCACGAATGGATGAATGTTGATTGAAACGAAGCTCGGACGGATGACGAGGGTTGAATCTCGCAGAAGTGATGTTGCTTCCGGGGGGATGAAATAGTAGTAGGCCTCCGTGTATGATTGAACGGAGTTTTGAAGGACGGCGGCCAGCTGCGATCTAGTGGAGTTACGTGACGAAGGACGGAGTGCGGGATGTGAAGTGAAGATGCGGGAAAAAGGCAAATGAGAACGACCTGAAGTGGGCTGACGTTTTTATAGGCTCCGGATGATGCGGGTTTTCGCGGGCGTTTCGCAGAGTAAAATTGTTTTTCTCCATGAGGCTATTCTTACCCACGTGTTTGCCCACATGTTCGTTTAATTCTACAGGCTATGTAAGAGAGGCGAGGAAAAGGATTTTCCTTTATGTTCATATATATACAGTATATATATATATATATAATATATATATATATATATATGCAGGAAGGAGGGGCCAAGGGCAAATGCCCGCAAAAGCGCCCCCTCCCATAGAAGAAGAAGAGAGCCAAACTCAAGGTCTAGGGTTTTCGAAGTGCCTAGACACTCTGTGTTTGAAAGATTGGAGGTCATGGACAGGGGGTAAGATGGAGTGAGGAAGATTGTTCCAGAGTTCACCGGTTGAATAGATGAAAGATTGAAAATACCGATTAACCCTTACGTTACAGAGTTGGACAGAAAAGGAATGAGAACGTCTCGAAAGTCTGGTGCTGCATGTTCTCCTTAAAGAAGGAAGCATGCAGTTAGAGAGTTTAGAAGAGCAATGTCTGTTATAATAGCGATAGTAAATAGAGAGTGAGGCAACAATGCGGCGAAGAGAGAGGGATTGAAGACAGTGAGTAAGAGGCGGGGAATTGATGAGACGAAAAGCCTTTGATTCCACCCAGTCAAGTACGGCTATGTGGGTTGAGTCACTTCGTACATGGGAAGCATGCAGAAATCTATTGTGAATTAAGTGAAATGCAAAAGGCCCTCTGGAACGCAATAATCAGTAGGCTCGATGTGGAACGGGACCCCAAGGCTTTCTGGGATATGGTCAACAGACTCAAAGGACAGGAAGCGAAGACAGTAAGCTTCATCAAAAACAACAACAATGAGCATATTTTTGACCCACGAGAAAAGGAAGCTCTCTTTAGACAGCACTGGGAAGGCATTTTTTCAATAACAGAAGAAGAGAATATGGAATATGACGAAGTCCACGAAAACGACATCCTGGAAGAACTTGCTCCCAAAGTCGATAGACTGTCCCCCCACCATTACGTAAATGACACCCGATTTACCATGGATGGATACGGCAGTCGAATCACGCTCGAAGAACTGAAATATAACATAGACAAATTCAAACAGAAAGCCCAGGGCTAAGCGGACTTACGAAGGCCAACCTCAAGAATGCTCCAGATGGGTTCCTCAATGTACTATTAAAGGCTCTCAACGCCGCTTTAAATGTGGGATACTACCCAGACGCCTTCAAAATAGCGAAAATGATATTTATTCCCAAGCCGGGGAAGAGCCCGACACAAGTGGCTAATTACAGACCAATCTCCCTCTTAGAATTTATGGGAAAATTGTTTGAAAGGATCATTACCAGCAGATTAATGGTATATTTAACGGACAATCAATTGATGAACCATCACCAACACGGATTCCGAAAAAAGAGAAGCACGGAAACGGCTATAACACTGATGTGTGAGAAAATAGCTACGGCTAAAGCAAGAGGCCAAGCGATAGATATAGTTCTCCGAGACGTACAGAAAGCATTCGACAAAGTATGGATAACGGGGCTGCAGTGCAAGATTCTGCGATTGAATATTAACCCCATACTCGAACGTATTCTTTGTGACTACCTCATGGACCGAAAAGCCGTTATAAACATCGGAGGGTACCAAGGTCAACAATTTGCCCTAAAGGCAGGTGTCCCGCAAGGCGGCTGTCTGAGCCCTATACTGTATGCACTATACACGTCTGACCTGCCAGAGCCGGTAGGAAATGACACAATAAATATAGTGTATGCAGATGATATACACAGGTAGTCCCTTGCGTCTCAAAGTCCCCCCAAATGATCGCACAAAACACAGCGAGAGAGATCAGGAACATAAACGAATTCGAAAAAAGATGGAAGATAAGAACGAATAGGGCTAAATTTACGGTCGTCCCAATAGGGAGGAAAAAAACGGGGGATCTCGAAGTAGACGGAGAACTGTATGAGTACTCCGCAGAAGGCAAAATGTTAGGCCTAAAAATAACGAGAATGAGCTACGTCAAACACTACACTGAGAGAGTTAACAGCGCAAATGCCAGCATGAGCAAATTATACAGATTTAGAGGCCTCAACAAAGCTAACAAAAGAAAGCTCTACCTCGCATTAGTCCGATCAGTACTTTTGTACCCAACCGTCCCACTACATGTGGCAAATAACAGTCAGATACGTAAAATGCAAAGGGTACAAAACAAAGGGGCCCTCTACATAACAGATAAATTCAGAACTGATCGGCAAAAACAAAGGCATCTTCACGCGCAAGCAGATTTAGACCCGATTAATGTTGTCCTACATAATCGGGCAGTCAAAATATGGGACAAGATAGAAGAGGAAATCCCTCCACAGCTATTAGAAAAAATACAGATTGATGACGAAATGCAAAGAACTATAAATATACAATTCAAAAGCAGTAAAAAACAAACTCAAATACCACCAAGACCAAAATATGTTTAAAATTGACGTAAAATCACAGTGCCCACCGGCACGCTAATCTAGAATAATAAGTACTGAAGACAGAGAGCTCCAGACAACCTGGAATCTTTAAACTACTACTTTATTTCATTTTCGAACTTATTTCTACGTCTACTACTAAAGGTGTATCAAAACCACACCTTTTCTCCTACTTTCCAAACTTTTCAGATCGTTGAGCGTTGAGCGTTGAGCGGGAAGCATACTCCATACAGGGGCGGACAAGACCCCTGTATACAGACAGCAACTGAGTGGGGGTGAAGAAACTGCGGAGCTGGTACAACTCATTTAACCTCTTAGAAGCTGTTTTGGAAAGAGAGTATATGTGATCTTTCCAGGAAAGATCACGAGAAAAGGAAACCCAAGAATGTTAAGAGAAGAGGAAAGGTTGAGTTGTGTATTGCTAAAGGTAAGGGAATAGTCGTGTGGAAGATTGTGACGAGTAGACAGATGGAGGAACTGAGTTTTTGAGGCATTGAAAGCCACGAGGTTTTCTGTTCCCCAATCAGAGATAAAAGAAAGATCAGAGGTCAGGTGTTCCATAGCTGTCCAACGTGAATCATGGAGTGACTGCTGAGAGAGACGCTTTGGGAAGCGGGTAGAGAAGTGAAGAAGTGATTTTGCACGATTCTGGGTGGAAATATAAGCTGAGTGAGAGTAAGGAGTTGGATGGCGACGGTACCTTCTGAAAGCCTCCTCTCTGTTCCGGATGGCATTAGAACAAGTAAAGTTAAACCAAGGTTTTTTTTGCATTAGTAGTAGGAATATAATATGGAATGTACGCCTCCATGCCCGAAAGAATCACCTCCGTGATGCACTCAGCACACTCGGAAGGGCTCTGGCCACGGAAGCAGTAATCATCCAATGGGAAATCACAGAAGTAATGCCAAAGGGCCTCCCAATCAACGGCACCAAACGGATCCAAAGACCGGATTGGAGCGATAGGACAGGAAACAGATATAAAATCGTGGTTGGAGGAGCCCAACGGAGAAAAAGTTTGACAGAGTAAGAAGAAAGATGAGAGGTAAGAAATAAATCAAGAATGTTGAGCCTATCTTCAAGGCGATCGGGGATACGAGTAGGGTGCCGTACAATTTGCTCCAGGTCATTTAGGATAGAAAAGTTGTAAGTTGGTTCACCAGAGACGTTAGTGAAATGGGAAGAAAGCCAAAGGTGGTGGTGAACATTGAAATCGCCTAAAATGGAGATTTCAGCAAAGGGAGAGAGGGATAAAATGTATTCCACTCTGGAAATGAGGTAGTCAAAGAATTTTGGATAGTCAGTAGAATTAGGAGAAATGTAAACAGCGTAGATGTATTTAGTTTGAGATTGGCATGTAAGCCGTACCCAGAGGGTATAGAATTCGGAAGATTCGAGTTTGGGAATACGAGAACAAGTTAGGTCATTGCGTACATATACGCAACATTCACCTTTGGAGTGAAATTGAGTATAGAGAAAGTAAGAGGTACAGAAAAGGGGTTACTGTCAGTCGTTCCAGACACCTGAGTTTCAGTGAGGAAAAGAAGATGAGGTTTAGAGGAGGAGAGGTGGTGTTCAACAGATTGAAAATTTGAGAAAAGGCCACGAATGTTGCAGAAGTTTAAGAAAAGTGAATCAGATAGAGGTCCAGAACATCTCGAATGGGCGGTAGCAGATCCAGCCTCGCTACCTGAGTCTGCGTTCCCAGTATCGGCAGCGAAGGAGCCAGAAGTGGGACATTTATGGTCCCCTCTCCAGGGGACTCCCAGGCTCTTGAAGTTGGGGCCATTTTTTTTTTTTTAAATTTTGAAAAAATTATGTAGCGTGTAAGATGCATGTATATGTAGTGAAGAATAGGGATAGAAGTGTGTGTTTGAGAGCATGCTGAACTGCTCATGGGGTAGATGAGACACGGAAAAAAACCAGCTAAGGAGGACAGTGACAGGAGAAACGGGAGTTCCAGCACGCCCTATTTTCTGTCTAACGTATCCCCACCCCGAGTACTTCCCTGGTTAATTGGTGTCTACAATTTCCTCTTCTCCTCCTCATGAATGAATGAAGTGGACAATATGCCTAATAAACACTTCGTTCTGCTTTCAATTAAATTGTGAAATGAAAGTCACTTTTTGTGTTCTTCACAGTTAATATAAATACACACATCCAACTCAGAAGATATCAAGACGGGTTCACCGACAAACACACCTTACAATTCCAGTAAAGTAATAAAGTTTGCAAAATACGCAGTAAACAATCTGATCCCTAAACTTGTACAGAGAATGCTAAATATTGTCTGCGAACAAATTTGGCTACATGTAGAAAAGCGTAGGCCTATCTTTAACCTTCAGAAAGATTATCGTACTAACTTCAAATTACAAAAGCTTTGAAAATATGGGACAATTAGAATTTACGACAACGATGAAAATGTCATAAGAAAGTTCACTTCGGTCTTCGTTAAGACTCCATTCGGAAGAGCAAGTAAAGTGATTGACAGTTAACCGTTTGTACACAATACAAAACGGGAGTGCCAGGAATGCATATAACAAAACCAAAACCAAAACCAATCTTCCACTACTATTTGTAACATGCCAACCTTCTAAGATACTCATCTTCTAGCCACACGTCCCCTTTTGCATGGTGCAGTATCCGTGAAAACTTTGGAGCCAAATACAGCGTTTGGACACCATTAAACAGTTACAATATAAGCTAACTACGCAGTATCCGAGGCACGCTTCGGGCGTAGTATGATAAAATGTACAGAAAAAATAAACAATTCTAATTATATACACACACAGAAATTTTATGTTGGAATGAAAAATATTTAGTTCGTTCGTTTAAAAATCACAATATTTTAGTTATACTAAACAAAATACAACGTTAGAATAGAAAAGTAATTTAGTTGAAAGGATATTTTAATACAAACACAAATCTCTTCATCCTAAAAAATAATATTTTTAAAGAAGAACTGCATTTTATCATATTTTAAAAGAAAAATGTTCGTGGTTAATATATTTTATACAAAATATTACTTTTTAGAAAACTTTAATAACATTTATTTTAATTTTTAAAGTGTGCATTTTAATATTTTCTTTTAAATATAAAGTTTTTAAATGTATATATGACAGTTTCCACCCAAAAATAACTTACTCAAAATTGGAATGTAGAGAAAACTATATAAATGCCCAATTTGTCAAACACATCCGAAACTTCAAGTGGCGTAGAGAGAAGAATACTCTGTACGTTGCCTGATGAATATCTCAGACTTAGAGAAAGCTATTCAAATCCTATAAGGGTAGGAACTTTATATATACTAGCAGAGAACCCGTCCTTCGTGCGGGTAGCAAAAATATCCCGGCCTACAGGCGGAAGGTTGTTATTACCCTTCGCCTTTGGGTAATACATAGTTACTGTAGTAAAAAATAATATATTATATTTTTTTTTCATCTTTTTCTTTATAAAGAAAATATCACGAATTAACCTAACCAATCGTTAAGGTTAAATTTATTTAATTTATTTTTTTCTTTTTCTTTTTTTACTGTACAGTCAAATACAGTATACGAGTTTCAACCTTTTCAACCTTTCAAATGTTCCGTGCGATGATTCCTCATTTCACGAAGGTCAAGCTTGTCGGCCCTCTTCTAGAGTTGGCCTGGTGAAGTAGAGAGTTGGTTTCCTTTGCTCTCCACCTCATATAACCAAGTACGTCCGGCTCATTCTGGGATTGTTCTGCTTTTGAAGATGAGCACCGCAACACCAATCGTGTTCCTCAGTTCCTTGGGCAGCTACTTAAACAGTCTTGGTCCTCTCACAACAAAACTATTTTCTTTCAGGGTTGAGGATGTTCCCTGTCTAGCCTTTAATTTGGGAACACGACACAGTCTTCCTTTTCTACTTTCCACTGTTGTTTAGGGAGTTAGGGTTCAGAGTAAGATTAGGGACTAGTTTCTCCATTATTTTCCAAGGGTAAATAATGGTGTATCTCTCTCTTCTCCTTTCCAGTGAATATAGGTTTAATTCACGTAATCTTTCCAGTAATTTAGTGCTTTGCACCCTTGATGTTGGCTGTGAAGCTTCTCTGAATCCCTTCTAGCTGTCTAATGTCTTCATTTTTATATGGGGATGTTAGGACCGGACATTATTCCAAATTCGGTATGATCAACGTTTTCAATAGAGGAATCATTATATTCCTATCTCTTCATTTAAAGGTTCTCAGTATCTGCCCAGTTATTCTGTTTGCTCTGTTTACTGCTATCTTATTTTATGCTTCAAATTTCGCATCATCATTCATTACAACTCCTAAATCTTTTGCTTTGGAATATCTCTGAATTTCCTGTCCATTTGGGCTAATAGTATTCTATGGATTTCAGATCACCCCTTTTATCGTACCTTAGCAGTTGAAATTTCTCAGTGTTAAATTTCATTGGTGTCTTCCAACCACTTGTAGATTCTGTTCATATCTGTTTGTAGAAATCCTATATCCTCTAGGTTTCTTATTTTCTACTAATCTTTGTGTCATTGGCAAAGGATAGGGGCTCCTCCAAAGCGAGTAAATTTCTGTATTTGAATTTCTGTATTGTAATTGATTTTACTTTTTTCACAATGCCAACTTTTTGTAACGGAAAAAACTTCGTAATACTGCCCAGTTTTGGTCCTATTTTTAGGACCATGCTATTTTGCTTATTTTTATCTTACATTAAACAATTTGGTCATAAAAAATGTACTGAGAATGCCAATACATGACTTTTATAACATGAAGCACATAACGTTTTAGGTTCGTAGCATAGGCTAGCCCTAGCTTCTCTTTGTGTTGGCTGTGCTACCCATTGGTAGTGTTGAAGCCGAGCGCAGTTTTTCATGCTTACGGACAATACATGCTGCGAAAAACTATGACTGTGGACACACTGGGAAACCTAGGTGTAATCGCTATGCACGCCTTTAGTATGAATCAATTTAGCATTACTAAGAAAGATTTGTGCAGCTTCATCCTCGACGCATGACCTTTTCCAATGTGTTTCTAGATTGTGAGACTTTGTACTTTGCTTATAAGAATATGCGTTGTAGTTTAGTATCTACATGTTACATACATAGGATCATTATACGTTATTATAGATATTTTTGTTTTATGAACAATATAAATGTTTATGTATAAACTACCATTAGCTTATGATGTTCTTTGAAAGCATAGCAAAATGCGTAGCTCATCACTGAGCGAAATACACAAGAAAACGTTCTTTAGAAGCAATATGAGGCAGATTTTGATACCAGAATTAATAGAAATATATGTTGTAGTATAGAACTTTTTATCTAACCCCAGCCATCCCCCTCACTCAAATCCTGGAGGAGCCCCTGAAAGGATGTTACTCTGCTGTCCCTGGTAACGTCCTCATCTATGTCAGTTAACATGATTATGAAGAGTAATGGAGCTACTGTAATACTGTGCTTGTGGTACTGAGCTGAGGATCTCTGATTCTGATGAAGATATTCCCTGAACTGTAACGACTTGCCGCCGCTCACTAAGGAAATTATAGATCCATTTCCCTACTTTTCCTGTTATTCCCATATACTTCAGTTTATGTATTATGATTCCATGGTCACACTTGTCGAACGCTTTGGCAAAGTCTGTGTATATTAATTACATCATAGTTTTCATTACTTTCAAGTGCATTAATAATGTTGTTGTAGTGTTCTATTAGTTGTGATAGGCATGATCTGCCTGACCGGAATCCATGTTGGTTATCATTGAATTTTTTCTGAGTTTCCAAAAAGTCAGATTTTTTTCTCTAATTTTTTTCAAATATTTTAGTGAAATGAGATGTAAGGGACACTGGCCTATAGTTTTAGGCCTCAGTTCGATCTCCTCTTTTATATATAAGAACTATGTTCGCTCTCTTCAGGATGCCCGGTATTTCTCCCGTGTCTAGCGATCGTCTCCATTTCCAGTATAGGGGCTCAGCGATTGCATTCTTGCAGTTTTTGATCAGTGTGGCATTCCATTTGTCCGACCCTGCCGCAGAGTGTGCTTTTAGTTTCCCTATACAGTAGCTTGTGTAATATCATCTGTTGTAAAGTCGAAGTCCGTTATACTTTCTCTTTGTAGTTCTTCTTCAAAGAACGCGTTCCTATCACATATCAGTTTGTCAGTTTTTGGGATACTGAAAGATGATTCGTACTGAGCTTTTAATATTTCAAATACTTCTGTTAGATCATCAGATAAAGCATTGTCTTCATTTTTCAAAGGTCCGATAGTCATGTGATTTTTCGACTTCCTTTTTGCAAAATTATAGAAATACTTTTAGTTAACCTTTATCGTTTCTATAGCGTCGTCTTCGTCTTTTTCTGTATGCTTCTCAATTAGGTCCTGTATGACGGAAACTATACTCTGTAGTTTATCATTTAATATTTTTCTGATGTTGTTTTCTTCGCAGTTTCTTAATTTCGCAGTCATTCTTTTTCTCTTTCGGAACATTGACCTCTTTTGTCTTTCGAACCTGCTTCTCTTTCCTCTTTGTTGAATTTTTGGGACATCTTTCCACAATTTCCATCGTGTTCTCCTTTACGGTCATTAGCATCTGTTCCGTTGTCTTGGTGTTGGTCTTGGCTTTTTTTTAACATTAAAATTAACCAACTGGTTAAGTTAATTCAATGCCCGGTTAGGTTAACTGAATGCCAAGTTAGGTCAACTGTACGCCCATGACGATTGGTTAGGTTAAGTCGTGATATTTTCTTTAGTTTTAACGAAAATATCACGACTTACCCTAACCAATCGTCAAGGGCGTATAATTGACCAAACCGGGCATTCAATTAACTGGGTATTCAATAATTTTCCTGTAAGTTTCGATTAATTTTAAGCAATTTTTCCCCAGTATTTTTTTCTTTTGAGAAGCTGTTTCCGTGTTTTAGGGTGGAACAGATACACGAGAGATAGACAGACAGCATATACTGTATATAGATTTTTTAAAATTCAAATTTTTGACTAGTTAAAAAAAATTATAATTTTATTTGCTGAATCGTAAATGCATAGTGAAAAGCACGCGCTAGAGCTCCGCCCATTTTATGACGTGTTTATGATGTCACTATCTTTCAACCAATCCGGAATACAGAGGGATGGACGGACAGACAGGATTCCCTTTTTGTAGCATAGATTTATATCTGTGTGTACCATATATGTGCACAATGGAACATATTATTGTCGTTAGAATGAATAGTTCAATATAAAATGTTAATAGGGAAAAAATGTCAAGAAATTAGGTTAGACTTTATTCCTATGGTAAATTTGAGCATGACAAGTTCCACAGTAAGCATAATTTATGTTTAATTAAAATTTTTTTGTTTAAATTAAATGAATATTTTTTGTATTAATCTTTTAAGTAATTAGCATTAAATAAATGGGATCACCTGAAGTTCAGGGCCCCCCAGCCTTCTTTAGTTAGCTTTATAAGGCTAACTAATGAAAATATCACGACCTAAACTAACCAATCGTTAGGTCAACTGTACACCCTTGACGATTGATTAGGTTAGGTCGTGATATTTTCGTTAGTTAGCCTTATAGAGCTAACTAAAGAAGGCTGGGGGCCCTGATCTTCAGGTGATCCAAAAACTTTAATTTAAAAAACAGTATATGATTTTTTGTTTAAACTGAAAGAAAGAAAAGATATGTGTTGGCTAAACACAGATAGTAGTACACTACAACAAAGTTCGATGTAAGTGAGTGCATAATATCTGGAGTCGTCTGTTATATACAGTATATAGTATGCAGCAAAAATGGATGACCTCGATGAATACCAGATAGCCACTGTTCTTCTAAAGCTATTAATAGGGGTTTCTCAGGGCTCTGTCCTGTTACCCACTCTTTTCCTTATATTTGTCAATGACCTCTTAAGTCGTACTGTATACTGTTTATAACCTTGGTCAACCTTGGTTTTGCTTTCGCTCGAATTTTTCATTCTGACGAAGGTCAAGCTTCTCACTCTGCCTTAGACCTACGGTTTAACGTGGAATCCGAACCACGCCTCACCAGCATCCCAGCGTCTTAACTACTAGGCTACTAAGGATACCCATTTATCTCTCAACCAAATTTTTTATTGTATGGAAAGATGAACAGCTGGTTTTGCTGCCCGCCGTCTGCCGTCACCGAGTTTCGATCCCGGGGCCGATGGATTCGTTGTCAGCGACGCTAACCACTACACCACCGAGGCGCATATATATATGATGCAAACCCACAAGGAAAAAGAAAAATGATACCAAGGCATTTTTGTGTATTCAGCAATTTACCCCGTCAATACACCCCTGATGAGGTGTATTGCTGAATACACGAAAGGCCTTGGAATCATTTTTTCCTTTTTCCTTGTGGGTTTGCATCATTCATTCATTTGACGTTTCTAAGTGTGAAATTCATCCCTACCACATAAGTCACTCTTCATAATTTTGATTACAAATTAATCATCAGGAGTGTTTTGATGACTGACCGTTTATAATCTCGATGAAAATTTTCGAGTCTCAGTGTAGTAGAATGACATGTGGTAACTGTCACTAAGAGCTGTCACTAAATATTTTTGCTTTTTAACTTTGAATTTTTAATGTCAAAGGTTTTTTTGGTGTTATTCTTGTCCTGTTCTTTTTAAAGTTTAGTATTTTACACACAAAAAAGGATTTGGCTTTTTGCAGGACGCATTTTTCAGATTTGTCAATGTATTTTATAGGCAACGACTTTTTGTTTTAAACAAAATTTTGCATAAAATTAGCGCTCATCCTACCTTTTGAACAAAAGTTTTTAAGCCAGTGAGAAATTAACATTTACTTTAAGCTCACGAACCACTTACATTTTGAGTGCAGCTTCACAAATTTGATCTCACTGGCTTTAGATGTGAGGCTCAAAATATTTATGGCTATGGTATTTTTGTAAATTTATGGACTGACTTACTTTCTTCGATTTCACAAAAGAGTAGGCCTATAAAATTTTGTACAAGCGTGGTCTTGACTAGATCCACAAAATTATCAGGTTGAGGGAAAAGTATTTGTCGGTTTTGGAACAGTGAAATTAAAAGGTAAACACATATTCTTTTGTTGTATCTCTCTACATTAAACTAAGATAGGTTATAATTACTTTAACTTGTTATATTATATACATATATGATATATACATATATTGTTCCATTTTTATATTTTTCATATTTTTCAGCATCCAGAAGAACAATGACATCGGAGCAAATTCGAGTGTGCCTTTAGTACGAGTTCAAACTTGGGAGTAGTACGGCTCTGACTTCGCGCAAAATTTGCCAAGCATGGGAGAGGACTCCGTAACGAACGTGATACTCAACAATGGTTTCAGAAATTCCGTTTCGGTGACACGAGTCTTGCGCAAAAATTAAATCTCAACTGGCGAGTAAGGACACCGTGTTGGTTATGTAACCATTGATCCGCGTTCTTGCCCATGATCAGTATCTCCATTATTTTTCTTGCGCAGATTTACATTTACGGTACGATAATATTAAGAACTATTCCATTTGCAGACTCACTATCTTGAGATGTTTTCCTTTCAGTGTTATTACAACGCGATTATCCACTCACGCGACCACGGATAACCAACTACAGGACCCATTACTTCGTGATACATAAACTCTTTCGGCGAACGACGTATTCTATTCGGAACCATAACAGAGTCTGAGCACGTAAGATCGGCTGTTCTTATAATTCTTCCGCTTGGATGCTCATTTTCCCTAGCGGGACTCGTAAATTTTGTCTTTAATTTAAACCCAGGAATTAAATATGAATCATTGAACAAAAAATTAAAATTGTACTTTTTTCTCGTGTTATTATTAACTTATGATCCAGCCTTATTTTGGGTAACTTTCATAAACTTTCAAATACATTTACACTCTGTATCGTGAGCTCTTGGCCATTTCGGAGAAAGAATCAGATCTACAGGGTGTCCCATAAGTTTCTTTACTCCCGAACCTTTTCCTACTAGAATAGGGTGAGGGTAAAGGGGGCGGTTAAAGGGACTTTTTGGAACACCCTGTAAAATTACAGGTAGTTGTTATTGACTATGTAGCGTGATAAAGAGCTGAATTTGTATGAAATAATTTTGTTTTTATTTAGGAACCATCTTTAATCTGAGGAACGAGTCTATTTCCTAAAATTGTGCGATACTGCTCACGTCGCGCTGTTCCTTCAAGAATATAATATCTACTAGTGCCCTTGGCACTGATGACTGACCAAACATTATGGAAACAGGGTGCTTAATAAAATTAACACTGCAAGCTTTATGAAATTCCTCACCGTCTTTGCAATGAAGAAAGTGAGGCTGAAGTAAACTCGTAAAGTGGTTAAGCACTTGACATTTGAAGCAATTAAGAGGAAAACCGAAAAATTCAGAATTAAAATTGTAACACTACTCAAATGCATTATATAAAAATCATATACCAAACTACGTAACAATAGGCCTTTGTCGAATTATCAATCAACGAGCAACGGGTCACTCGCGAGCCACGTTGGGCTTCCATCATGAAAAACAAAAACGGTATTTGTCATTTACCATTACTTATTCAGACTATAGTGGATTTAATTTTTCCAGAAGAGTATATATATATATATGAGCGGTTTGAGGGTGGTAGGAAAAGACTGATAAGAGATGGAGTTATATTCCTTTACGTTTCGGCACAAAGCCTTGCTCACACAGAATGATAACATGAGTTAAACACACAATATTTAAATGCAGACGATCTTTTTCAAACATACCGGACGAACATTCGTGGCTTCACCTAATTGGCTGGTTACTGTTGATACTCCTTGGCCCCGCCCATTTCTGCTAACTTCACCATAATTTTTCCCATTATTTTGGCTAAACACGTAAATCCTCTCTATGATTTACCACGTTTCGTGACGTTATATAAGCAGCTTCAATTGCTTTCCTCATCCCCTTATCTAGTCCTTTATGAATGATCTTAGCTTCTTGCCAGTTTGGCAGGTGTCCGTACCTACCCGCGTGCGAGACGAGTGAGTTAGATGTTCGATGTAGACGCGTGTCTGCTCTATGTTCATATAGTCTTTTTAGTAAGCCGCGCCCTGACTCCCCATAATAAACGGCAGAGCAGCCATTACAGGCAATCTCGTAAACCACACTACCTTCATTAATACACTCATTTTGTTTCGTCCTCACCATATCGCCTATATTTATCCCCGAAGAAGTGGCTAAATAAACTCCCGCTCCTCTTAGGAATTTATCGATAATTTGGCCTCCTCTTGAATTGTTTCAATTGAATTCTTCTTCTTTTTCCGCAGCATTATTAGTCCCATTTACCTGGGGTCGTTGTTGCGGATATTTCTCCTCCACTCCGCCCTATCCTGCGCCATCTCCTCCGTCAGGTTCTTCTCGCTCATGTCCATCCTGATGCGATCTCTCCACCTCATCCTCGGTCTTCCTTTCTTCTTCCTAGCGGGCACCTCCATAGATAACACCCTCCTCCCAACGTAGTTCTCGTCCCTTCTCATTACATGCCCATACCATTCCAGTCTTCTCTCTTGAGCCTTCTTCGGTCCGCATACCATCCTCTCTGGCTTTGGCAATAAATTTTACCTCCTCTTTTGTCAGGCTTGGGACCGGCTGGGGAATGGGCTGTCGTGCCCACCCATAGGCAGAGTTTTTTTTTGTTTGAATTGAATTGTTTATATATAAACAATAAGTTAAGAATGTTGAATGATGTAGATCAGTGGTTCTTAACCAGGGGGGCGCGCCCCCCTAGAAACAGGAATTTCTCTAATTGTATTTGTTATTCTCTTAACGAGAGCATGGGCTAATATTGAGAAGTTATTGAGAATGTTATTTTGATTGAAGGGGGGCGTGGAGGGAAGGACCAATTCCTAGAGGGGGCATGGTAGTAAAAAGGTTAAGAACCACTGATGTAGATGGTCATTGGTCATATACAGCTTACGATGAAGAAGAAGAGAATGGAAAAATGGCTTTTTTAGACGCAATGATTTGGAGATCGGGTGAGAATGCAAAATCTTCAGTCTATAGAAAGCCTACAAACAAAGACGACTTTGTTCACTATTTGTCTGCTCATAGTGAAAGGACTAAGACAGGTGTGTTGATTGGATTCTACCTGAGAGCTATTACAATATGTAGTGAGGAGTATCTGGTGAATGAATTTGAATACATCAGGGAAGTGTTTGGAAAGTTAAGTTATCACGAAGAATTAATAGTTAAACTAGAGAAAAAAGCAATTAATATATCAGAACGGCGAGGAGGTGAGACTGAAAATAATGTAGATAAAGAGTATATAACGGTTCCGCATTCAAGAGGAGCCAAATTATCGATAAAGTCCTAAGAGGGCGGGAGTTTATTTAGCCACTTCTTCGGGGATAAAGATAGGCGATATGGTGAGGACGAAACAAAATGAGTGTATTAATGAACGTAGTGTAGTTTACGAGACTCCCTGTAATGGCTGCTCTGCCGTTTATTATGGGGAGTCAGGGCGCGGCTTACCAAAAAGACTATATGAACATAGAGCAGACACGCGTCTACATCGAATATCTAACTCACTCGTCTCGCACGCGGGTAGGTACGGACACCTGCCAAACTGGCAAGAAGCTAAGATCATTCATAATGGACTAGATAAGGGGATGAGGAAAGCGATTGAAGCTGCTTATATAACGTCACGAAACGTGGTAAATCATAGAGAGGGATTTACGTGTTTAGCCAAATTGACGCGAAAAATTATGGTGAAGTTAGCAGAAATGGGCGGGACCAAGGAGCATCAACAGTAACCAGCCAGTCAGGTGAAGCCACGAATGTTTGTCCGGTAGGTTTGGAAAAGATCGTCTGCATTTAAATATTATGTGTTTAACTCATGTTGTCATTCTGTATGAGCAAGGCTTTGTGCCGAAACGTAACGGAATATAACTCCATCTCTTATCTGTGTCTTTTTCTATCACCCTCAAACCGCTCATTTGTCTATATGGATAACACACACACACACACACACATATATATATATATATATATACACACACACACACACACACACACACACACACACACACACACACGAGTAAATATAATTTTTTTTTAATTTTAAGAGAATTTAAAAAATCTTTAATGGCACAATTAAGCCTTTTTACACGGTGTTAAACCAAAAACTTAACCCATTATACCAAAAAAATCTTGCGCATGCGCGTGCGTAATTGACAGAATAGAAGAACAAGCGATTGAAATATTATTTAATTTAGAAACTATATTTATTAATTAATTTATTTTTATTTTCCCAGAAGTACAAATAACTGCAAAAAACTTCACTTTTTTCTACGTGAAGGTCAAAATATGAAAATAAAAACCCACTCTAATTAGAGTGGGTTTTTATTTTCATACAAATAACTGAATTGAAGACCATCGTACGCAAATTTGCGTTTCTTCATGTCTCTCGTCTAGAAAATTGTCACCAATATTTTTTAAGTTCATCTTTATTTCATATCTTTATAACAACATAGGAAGCGAAGAGTATTTTTTATATAAGTGTGAAACACAATGACGTTAAAGACGTCTTTTTCAGTGTGAAAAACTCCGTGATAAGTTCAATGAAATTTTACAACCTCCATTTTATTGTACTGCGCTATGTTTTCATCATTTCACTTGACTTTATTCTGAGTTTCTTTATGAACTAATATTTTTGCGCAGCGCTACGTTGTACCTACGTTGCAACAGTGCTTCCCGTTAGATTCGTTAAGTTAAGTAACGTAGGTTCGGTTCACTAGTTGTTTGGATTATTCTCCTCCGCGTTCAAATGATGCAGCGACTCGTGGTTCGGCTCTCACGTGAAGCTGTTGTTCTCCGTCACGTGACCTTTGCCTGTACGATGGAGGTTTAACAACCCCAAACATTATTGTGCATCTTAACTTCCTTGAAGTATCTCCAAAAAATATCAACTATTTAACCAGTATTATGAAGAATTTTGTTGTCGGTGCCAAACACACTAATCCCTTACACCTCATTCCCTTCAAACATTCATTTCAGTTCTGTTTAAACATCCAGGAAGACCATTCCAGACGACCAATGCTATTTCACCAACCTCGGGAAAAAACCAACTTGCCCCCGTAATCATTCGTCAAAAGCATGAATTAGAATTCACGTGTCGAATTGTAATGTACTTATTACTGAAAACTGAAATATGTCGAATAACCTTAAAAAGTTGTCGATAGACAAACTTTGAACTGGTCAAGACAAAAGAGATAAAAACGTGTCAAGCCTCGGCTACTTCATAATCTGGTTCCAAAACATGTTGGACGGTTCTGCTTAGGAATGGACACTAACAATAATCGTTCAGTGATTTTACATGTACGAAGAGTGAAGTAAAACGTGTAGCGCAGAGGAGGTTTTGTCCACGCTTTGCAGGATGATGTACGGGTATAATACGTGCTCGGGACGTTGCCCTGGGACGCGAGGACGAACTCTCTTCTTCACTGCGCGTTTTACTTCAGTCTTCTCGTGTATATATATATATATCCTCTGACATTTCAAGTGCTTCACGTGACGTTTTAACTTCTCAAGGGAGACATAAACTGAGTTCAGGAGATGTTAGCAGAGAAGAAATGTCCCATGTTTTTCCTTTGTACTATCAGTCTGATCTGCGCTGATTGGGGGTCAGGGAATTAACCATCTGTTAAGGATATTTTCATTAACACCAATTATATTCTTTATTTCTTCGGTGTTTGAACGGTTTTTAAAATTTTAACCACAAAATTATTGTAATTTACGATGGAAATTATTTCGTCTGTCTTTGCCGTTTCAATGACACAAATTTTAACCATACTTTAACTGGGACAAACGATTTGACGATTTGTCGAACCGTGTTTGAGTCACGAAACAGTGTGTGTGTGTGTGTGTGTGTGTAGTGATAATTGACAGATGTAGTGAGGTATATTTTGTGAGGTAACAATTTTTGTACCTTAGAATAGTAAACAATTTATGTTTAAAAATATCTAGAAACGTTTTATTGTCTGAAAAAAAAATATTTTAGACTTGACTAGGTTAGGTTACGCTAGGTTAGTTAAAGTTTGGTTAGGTTAGGTTAGGTTAGATTATCGAGTACCTCAGTATTTAATGGCTTAACAGAAATTACCCTTCGAACCCTCACTTCCGTTCAAAGCACTTATCATGCCCTTCTCGGTTCGATGCCATTCAGGTTACGTAAGATTAAATTAGGTCTGGTTTTTTTGAGATAAATGGATTTCAAAAAATGATATCTCGGTTATGCGGAGACGTGCCCATATATATATATATTATATATATATATATATATATATATATATATAACCTTACAACCTTACCTTACAACCTTACAATCAAAACATTAAAAATTCGAAGGCTACTGGACCAGACAACATATCTAACATACACCTTAAACACTTGGGCCCACAAGGAATACTAGCTCTCACAAATATCAGCACATATTCATACCAACACTGTATTATTCCTGACATATGGAAACAAGGTAAAATTATTACACTACTCAAACCAAACAAAAATCCAACAGAACCAGCTTCCTATAGACCCATTACTTTACTATGCACACCTTCCAAAGTAACAGAAAGACTAATCTTACAAATCACCAACCCACACATACCACTATCGCCTACTCAACATGGATTCAGACCTCACCACTCAACCACGACATTACTCACTAACCTGACGCAGCACATCATGGATGGCATCAACTCTAGAAGACCAGCTCAACGTACACTATTAGCAACAATAGACATTAGTAAAGCATTTGATGCTATCCCACGCTTCCCTCTCATAAACAAAATACTCAACACAAACATGCACAATAACACCAAAAGGTGGCTGAGCAACTATCTCTCAGGAAGATACTCACATGTCACATTTAATGGCAAGTCATCCAAAAACAAGCTTTTTCCGAACGGGGTCCCTCAAGGCTCTGTTCTCTCACCAACACTCTTCAACTTATACATGCATGACATTCCAACACCCATAGATAACAAGCTTACCTTATCATCATATGCAGATGATATCACTCTAACATCCACCCACAACAACATCGACACCGCTACAAAAACCTACAAACATACATAAACAATATACAAGACTGGCTCACACACAATAGACTCAAAGTAGCGCCCACAAAATCAACCATCACCTTGCTTACAAGCAACACAAAAGAACACCAGGTAATTCCACAACTTACACTAAACAACATCAACATTCCACACACTCACAGAACCAAAATACTAGGTGTCACATACAACACATCATTATCTTTTGCAAACCACATTCAGGACATTAAAAACAAATGTACGTCAAGACTTAACACGCTTAGGGTACTAACAGGCACAAACTTTGGACACCAGCAGGAAACAACATCACTCATCTACAAACAATATATTCGCTCAGTTATGGACTATGCTAGCCCATGCTGGGCACCCATTATCTCAAACACACACATAAACACCTTACAAACAATACAAAAAACGCACTTCGTATCATTACAGGATGCACTCAAACAACACCAATAGAACACCTGCACACAGAAACAAAAATACTAAAAGTTAGGGAACATTTAGACATGAGGGGAACACAATTCATGGCAGCAGCGACAACTAACCCACAACACCCTTGCCACTACATGTACAATCATGCACCAACACCTCGCACCATTAAGGTAACACCAGAGAGACATATAACCAAATACTCCATTCCATACCACGCCCCACAGACATCACACAGTACAGAAAACACATACACACACACCTAACCCACAAAGCACTGACACGACTCGGTCCGAATGCGGTCCTAGGTGCGAAGCCGCCGCCCATTAACAGGTCAGAGATCAGCCTGAGCAGATCGGATCGAGTTAACTTAGCACGATTCCGATGTGGACATCACCCCAACTTATGGACATATAAACACAGACTAGACAACTCCATAGACGACACCTGCCACCTGTGCCAAGACACACCACAAACAATTGAACACATTATGACGGACTGTACCGCTCTAGCACAACAACGAACACAACACAACATCACGAGTGCGCTGAACCTCTGGTCCACTCCGGAGAGGGCGATCGGTTACCTGCGTGCCGCCGGCTTGCTCGATCAGGGTGGGCTGATCGGCTAAACAACAACAACAACAACAACCTTACCTTACAAAGGTTTCGCGCGATGATTTCTCATTTCGCGAAGGTCAAGCTTGTCGCCCTTCCTCTCGAGTTGGCCTGGTGAAGTAGTGAGTTGGATTCTTGCGCTCTCCACCTCACATAGCCAGGTACGCCCGGCTCATCGGGGATTGTTCTGAGCCAGACGTCTAGTCTTCTTTTGAAGATTTCCACTGCAACTCCCTTCGTGATTCTTAGGTCTTTGGGCAACTGATTAAACAGTTTTGGTCCTCTCACTACAAAACTATTTTCTTTCAGGGTTAAGGATGTCCCCTGTCTTGCCTTCAATTTGGGAATACGACACAGTTTTCCTTTTCTACTTTCCACCGTTGTTTGGGGAGTTATAGGATTCAGAGTAAGATTAGGGACTAGTTTCTCCATTATTTTCCAAGTGTAAATAATGGTGTATCTCTCTCTTCTCCTTTCCAGTGAATATAGGTCTAGTTCGAGTAACCTTTCCCAGTAATTTAGTTGTTTGCACCCATTGATCTTGGCTGTGAAGCTTCTCTGGATCCCTTCCAGCTGTCTAATGTCTTATTTTTTATATGGGGATGTTAGGACCGAGCAGTATTCCAATTTGGGTATTATCAGTGTTTTCAGTAGAGAAATCATTACATTCCTATCCCTTCGTTTAAAGGTTCTCAATATCTGACCTGTTATTCTCTTTGCTCTGTTTACTGCTATTATTTTGTGTATTGCTCTTATTTTGTGATATCTGCTATTATATATATATATATATATATATATATATATATATATTATATATGTGTGTGTTGTGGTGTGTGTGTGTGTGTGTAAAGTCCAGCCAAAACTATAGCCATCATCAGTTCAACTCAGATTGAATAAGGTCGTAGTTTTGGCAAAAGCTTCTGTTTCCCAAATATATGGCTTTATTTTTCCATGTATCTATTTTCAACAATTTATATGAATTCTATGTATAAGTTTAATCTGTCTGTAAACTATATACAGTATATATACTGTATATATCAGGTGAGTGAGTGAGATAGTTAAATGCTGGTTGTAATTTCCCTAGATGTATTTTATGTATTTTTCTCAATTAAAATAAATCTAAGGAAATTACAACCAGCGTTTAACTATGGGAAAGGCTCCCAACCTTTTTAGGTTGATGAACCACTTTTTGACATCCCATTTTCCTAAGTACCACCATTAAGGAACGCAGTTGGTACCAAGGTTCAATCTTGAGTTTTCGGCCTTACCTAAAAAGTTATATTTACTTTAATGATATTCATCGACAGTTATACGAAGACTGAAGTAAAACGGGCAGAGCAGAGAAGGGTTCGTCCTGGCGCCTTAAGGCAACGTCCCAAATACGTCTCGTACCACTACACCATCCGGGAAGCCAAAAAATTTCCTTACAAGTGTAGCTTTTGAGCAAAATTCGTTTTATCTTACGCTATCATCAGAAAATGCAACAGTAACCCTTCAATAAATTGTATCACCGACATTTGTATTGAATCAAAGACCTTGACTTTGTCTTCGCGTGTTATTGTTAAATAATTTGAAACGAACCTGAATGACCAATTGGATAGCATGCAAACCAACACTCGGAAAACTTACTTACAACTTTCATTATCGTGAAAGCAATTATGAATTATCGAACCAAGAATTTATAACCGTTGCGTACACCCAAAAGAGCTCCACGTACCATTAACGGTACGCGTACCACAAGTGGGGAATCGCTGTTGTAGGATAACCTAAGTGAAAATATTTCATACCATCCACGTGTTCAATTGTCCTAGTGGTGAAACATGCAGAAAAAGTAGACCATTGACGGTCTTCAAATGTGGGTAAATCCTATTGAGGTGTGTTCCAAAGTGACCATGCAAAATGCATGAGGAACAGTGACAACCCTGCTGTTCATAATTTATTTCTATATCAATTTGAATTTTGTAATTTATTATTATTATTATTATTATTATTATTATTATATATACTAGCTAAATGAGCCCCAAGGGCCCTAAGGGCCCATTTAGCTAGACCTACGGTGCTGGGGCCTTCGGCTTCAGTAACTGGGTGTCCACTGTCCACAATAATTGGGGGTCCTCAGTATCGCCCAATTACTGAGGAGTCAATACTTCTCGGTCAATAAAACCATAGAAAAGAACGCAGCCATGAAAATCTTAAGCTTCAAAAATCTTGATACAATGGGTTCGGATGTGGAAGCTCAAGATTTTCATTGCTGCGTTCTTTTCTATAGTTTTATTGACCGGATAACTGAACCCTCAGTAATTGGAGGGGGTCAATTCCCTTTTTATAATATATATATAATATTAATATAATATATATATATATATATATATATATATATATATATACACCTCGGTAGTGTAGTGGTTAGCGTCGCTGATTATGAATACATCCGGGATCGAGACTCTGTGACGGCAGGCGGCGCGCAGCAAAACCCAGCTGTTCATCCTTCCACATAATAAAGAAAGTGGTTGGTAGATAAATGGGTACCCTGGGTAGCCTGGTGGTTAAGACGCCCTGCTGCTGGTGGGGCGTGGTTTGGATTCCACGTTAAACTGTAGGGCGTAGGCCTAAGGTTGAGTGACAAGAATGACTTTCGTCAGAATGAACAATTCGGTACGATATGTATTAATTTGAAGAGCTGTGTTCTAAGTTTTAGGTTGGGGCCTAACTTGTAAATAACACTGTTCAACGAATTCTAACTTTCTATTTGTCTCTGCCACGAAAGTAGGTGTCCTTTGCAAAGCAACCATACTGATTGTAATACAATTATCCATTTTTGCATAGTACCATTTTTGCATAGTACGTACAGTTTTTTAGATATGAACAAACAAGTCCTATGACACTTATTTACAAGAATATACAAATGGAGAACATGAATAAAACCTATCAAATAGCTGAAGAATTTTATTTATAGCTTCCATCAGGAGCATTTCTCTTCAGTGTCCAGCAGTAATCTGACATCATACTTGGATTCCACTCGCTTTGGTAACGTTTTTCCATGACAACAATGTTCTGGTGAAAATTTTCGCCATGCTCCTCACTAACATGACCACGGCTGGTTGGGAAGATTTCTCAGTGGGAAAGTAGTGATATTCAGTGTTATGATACAAAAATTACACCAAAGTAATTTGGTAGTATGAATTTGGTTAGGAATATGTATATTTTAATTTCGTCTCTCTTCGTCTCTTACATATTTGAATTATGTGTTGAACTAAAGTAGCATCCGTAGTTGTATCAACAATACAGACTGTTTTTATTACGTGTGTATGTGGCAAATTCACAACAAAGTCACAGCGAAAGACTGCAAAATTGAAGCTGAGGACAAAAGCTGAGCTCCTCATATATATACACAGAGAGGAAGTTTTAGAAAGTACCGTCGCCATCCAACTCCTGACTCTCGCTTACTTATATTTCTGACCGGAATCATACAAAATCTGTTCTTCGCCTCGCCAAAAATTCCTGCATCAGACAAAAATGTCAAAACCCTACCTAATACTAATTCTTCTCGTTCTTTCTTTCTCCTTTTGTAACAAAAACCCTCTCCAATAATTTTACTTCTTTCCCCCCCATATTTCTATTCTGACGGGTCAGTTGCGCCACTTCTGATAAAGCTGAACCCTTCACCTCCAACTCAACCCTGAACGATTCCGGTGTTGTTCCTCCATATTCTCCTCCCTCTAATTTAATTGAGCATAAAATTAGAATCTCTTTCAAAGATGTATTTTTCTGCCGTGTATGGGCTCAACTCTAGGAAGGCGTACGGTCCTCATGGTGTCCTCCCCCTGTTGTATTAAAGTTGTCTTTCAGTCAGCTTCTCCCAAAGAATGGTGACCGCTCTCAACCCTCCAACTATCGACCAATTGCTTTGATTTCTAGCCTTTCTAAGGTTTTTGAATCTACTCTCAATAGGAAGATTCTTAAACACCTTTCTACTCGGTCTTCTTTCAGAACGTCAGTATGGGTTCCGCAAGGGACGCTGTACTGGAGATCTTCTCGCACCTCTCTCTGACTCTTGGTCATCCTCCTTTCTGGATTTCATTGAAACCTTTGCTATTGCGCTAGACATATCAAAGGTTTTTGAGAGAGTATGACACAAATCCTTAATTTCCAAACTGCTTTCATTTGGTGTCTATCCTTTTACCTGCATCTTCATCTCTGATTTCCTTTCTGGCTTATCTATACAGTAGCTGCGGTTGCAGATGGCCACTGTTCTTCTCCTATAGTTAATAGTGATGTTCCTCAAGGATCTGTTCTGCTACCCACTCTCTTCCTTTTATTTATCAATGATCTTCTAAGTCGCACATCCTGGCCTATCCACTCCTATGCTGATGATTCCACTCTTCACTTCACCAGCTTTACAAAGCATCCATCACAACAGTCATGGCTATGGCGCACCTGACCTCTGATCTTTTTACTATCTCTGATTGGGACAGAGAAAACCTCGTAGCTTTCAATGCCTCAAAAACCCTGTTCCTTCATCTGTCTGCTCGTCACAATCTTACACATGACTATCCCCTTACCTTCACCAATACACAACTCAATCCTTCCTCTTCTCTTAACATTCTTGGCGTTTCTTTTTCTCGTGATTTTTCCTGGAAAGATCATATATCCTCTCCTTCTAAAACAGCTTCTAAGAGATTTGTTTTGCTGTACTTGCTCTGCAATTTCTTCACTTCCACTGAGTTACTGTCTCTCTAGGGGGTCTTGTCAGCCCCTTTATGAAATACGTTTCTCATGTGTGAGTGGCTCGACCCACACAGCTCTACTTGACCAGATGAAATTAAAGGCTTTTCGTCTCATCAATTCCCCGCCTCTTACTCATTGTCTTCAATCCCTCTCTCTTCGCCGCAATGTTGCCTCAGTCTCTCTTTACTATCGCTGTTATAACGGACAATACTCTTCTGGACTCTTTAACTGCATGCCTCCTCCTTTAAACAGAGCTTGCAGTACCAGATTTTCGACACATTCTCATTCCTTCTCTGTCCAACTCTCTAACGCAAGGATTAATCACTATTCTCAATCTTTCATCTACTCAACCGGCCAACTCTGGAACAACCTCCCTCAATCCATATTTCCCCCTGTCTATGACCTCCAATCTTCCAACGCAGAGTGCCAAAGCATTTCAAAAACTCTGGACCTTTATTTCGGAGGCTCTCTTCTTCTTCTATTCGGCCCCTCCTTCGGCCTCTCCTTCGTGCCTAGCCTAAAAAAAAAAAAAAAAAAAAAAATATATATATATATATATTTGTTCTGGAGGAGCGCACCGGAACCGAGTTCCGGTACCTTTTACTTCCAACATGAAGAAGAAAATTGTGTTTTTATTTTTATTCCTTATTTTTTGGTTGGTTACATGACAAAATTTTTGAAATAGGAAGGACGCTTCTTTTCGGATGAGAATGATCATGGGGTGGGATCGGGTTACAAATGGCAAAGGTTGTATGTAACCTATAGCAGAGATTCCCGACCCTACTTTTCCAGAGAAAAAAAAAAATATATATATATATATAATATATATATATATATATCGTTCTCTTCTTTTGGTTGCAATTGTAACCATTAGAACATGGAATATATATATATATATATATATATATAATATATATATATATATATATATATATATATATATATAATATATCGTTCTCTTCTTTTGGTTGCAATTGTAACCATTAGAACATGGAAGGAAGAGAAGCTTCCAATATTGGAAGTTTCCTTCCTTCGCAACATTGCAGTGTAGTAAAGGGCAGGATCATCAAAGGACACGAGCTTGGAATTGCATGAAGTATTTGGGATCTCGCTCAACACCACAGTACTCCTTACAGTATATAACAGAGTGTTTGGGTGCAATCATATTTTTAAGTGGTAAAAAAAATATTATATAATATATATATTACAGGGTGTCCCATAAGTCCGGCATCATAGGAGAAATTCATATTTTTCTATTTCTACAAACCATAATTCATATTTTTCTTATGCTCGGGATGCCAATTTCCCGTCCACCGTTCTGTCAGTGACGAGACTGTTTTTATGGAAAGTGAGGTAAATCGACAGAACACCCGCTACTGGTCTCAAAACAACCCTCACTGGTATACCTCTTCAAAGGAACAAGGTGCATCTCGGGTGATAGTATGGTGTGGCATTTGGAAGGATCGCATCATAGGCCCCCTCTTTCCGATGAACATGTCATCTAGAGGCACCTACCTACGTATGCTCAAGGAAGAAGCATTTCCCAATGTCTTGAACGAAGAAGGAAATTTTCCAACATGGTTCCAGCAAGACGGCGCTCCTGCACATTACAGCACCCAAGTAAGGGAATACCTGTACCAACAATTCCCTGGTCATTGGATAGGACGTCGAGGGCCTGTAGAATGGCCAGCTAGAAGCCCGGATCTCACGCCACTAGATTTTTATCTCTGGGGACACTTGAAAACGTTGGTATGCGCAGAGAAAATTAGGAGTGTTGAACATTTGCGGCAGCGCATTATTGGGGCATGTAACACCATTACTCCTGACATCATTCACCGTGTGCTTGCTGACTGGGTATCACGTCTGAATTTGTGTATTGAAAATAATGGTGGACATATTGAGCACGTTCTGTAAATAAAAGCTTTTGTTTTGCCTTTTTTAATTATTTTTCCTATGATGCCGGACTTATGGGACACCCTGTATATATATTATATATGTGTGTGTGTGTGTGAGATGTATCGATTCCAAAATTTTGCCGATGCCATGGAAAAGTGCCGATACCGATACCGATGCCGATTCTTTGCCTAGATTTTAAAAATTCAATTCCCTTCATAAATTTTACTCATATAATAGAAAACTTTCATATTTTTACGTTTCAAATTTGTTTAAATGCTTTTATTTAGCTCACTCCGAAATATACAATACCAGAATTTTGTTACTCATATACTGTAGCTAAAGTACTGTTTTCATTAAAATTTCATGTCCCTGGTGGCCTATTTGAATAAAAAAATGGATATATATTTTAGGTTTATAAAATTATTAAAATACTTAAAATATATTCAACACAATAAGATGGTTTAATATATAAATATGTGTTTTTTCGGCGTAATTTTATAGAAATATTTGGATCACCTGAAGATCAGGGCCCCAGTTTTTTATTGGGACATTGTCGTGATTATTAAGTAAAATGCTAAAAATATTAATGTCTGGTGAAATGTTTTGTAGATGAGTCGAAAGAAGAAACTTCAAGCTTCAGAATGAGGCCTAGAATAGCCTGCTGCTATAGACCTAGTAAATGTTGTTACTGTTTTCAAATTTAGCTGCATGTAACCTTTGGAACAGCCTGAATTAATGAACATTTTTTTTCAATCTACGATTGTTGTCGCGCTATTCATGGCTCACACATCGACTGTCCCAAATCAAATCTAAGAAATAAAGAGGAACAGAGATAATCCCGCTGTTCTTAATTTTTGTAGCTTAACCATGATTTCCATATATTAATATCTTTTTCCGGTGATGGTTTTACCCTCGAACTCATTGACCCTACGAGGTAGAAGAAAGAAAAACTCAACAACCAACCAATTAGATTTTCTCCTGCTAACTAAAATTTTTAAGAATCCTGGTAATCTTTCTCTTATCAGAATGATTTCAAATTTCGTTTTGTGAACCTGTTGCACCTTAGAATTATGAATGCCTCTTGTACACTTTAAACAATGTTGTTTTCATTTGGCATTCTGCCTTTTAGCAAAGCAACACTCTAGCCTCAGGCGGGGTATAAACCTGAAAAGTAAAAATTCATTTTTCTTTCAACTACTACCAGGATTAAAAGGTCACCTCCACTGTTTCAACTTCGCGTGTATATATATGTAGAGAGAGAGAGAGAGAGAGAGAGATTAACATTTACCAAAGGTACTGAATAGGTTAAACAAGTCCCCGTCTATGATAAACTAATTATCCCCATATTTGTTCAAATTAGAATGTTCTGGCTCTAACTTTTAATCTGAAGCTTTCTCTCATATTAAATTTGTCGTTCATCTTTCCATGTTATCCACCATCTGAAACCTCCTCTTCTACATCGTTGCATCTTTCGCCCATATGCATCACCCTACCATGTTATATAAAATATAAAGTCATAATTTAGGCCTATATCGCATCGTATACAGATAGAGGGCGGGCGCTTAATAAATATAATGCGCATGCGCAGCAGCTTTTCATCTCAGGCAACGCGTGTATATAAACCCAGTTCAATTATACATTCCCAATTTAATTTAGAGTATAGAATCTCAATTTGGGAGTCCGATATTGGATATTTATGTAAATAGGCGAAGGAGTAGCGATGGCCCACCAAGCATTGATTTCATATTGTAGATTCTGGCGCGGCCTGCTTCCTGCACGGACCTCAGTGACGGATTGGACCGGGTCACTTATAAAAACCGTTCACGGCTCACTTATGCAGAGACATCCGTTTAGCGTTTAGTGATTTTAGAGTTTACAATATGGCTGGAGGGACGTTTTAACTTATTTGGGGAATTTTTTTTAATTTATTTTTTGATCCACTCTATTTTCATAAATGAGTTTTTAAAAATTTATTTTCACTGATTAAAAATATTTTAATTTCTACTGATTAATTTTTATCAAATTTAAAATACATGATGATGATGGCAGTTTTCTTTAAGTTATTAATCTTATACGTTTTATACAGGGTGAATCAAAAGTTCTGCCTCAAAAATAACTATACATTAAATACTTTTGACTCACCTTGTATATAGCGCACACACACACACACACACACACACACATATATATATAGTGTGTGAACTTACTGCATGCTTATTTGAATTACGTCGTGATCAATGTCATAACACCCTTTCCCGTCGATGAGCGAAATTAAGCGACATTCGTTCTGATGGTAGTTGGATGTGGAACGTCCTCTGCGTCGAGATTATATAGCGACCAGTGGTTCGAACCCTACGTAAAGCTCGAGGTCCCCTTTGTCAAATACCCTTAAATGTCGCGAAGGCAGTTAAACAACTCCATCAACCAAACCATGTTTTACTTAATCCTTATTCTAAAATCTAGAATTAACATTAACAAGTAAGATAAAAAAGCCTTATTTTTTTCTGGACAACCCCGTTAAATTAACGTTCTAAAAATGGTCCTAATTTGAAATTTTTAACTGATGACGAAACTGAACTATTTAAAACTACATAAAACTAAACGTAACTAAATAAAACTAAGAATTATAACTTAGTTTTTAGTTACGAAGTAAAGATAAATGAGGAATAATTTTATCATTTGTAAAAAAATTAAACGGGATTATCTTCAAAATTAAACACTTAAATAAGTGTCACTTATTCTATAAGTGTTTCTAAACACGATTCTTACTTGAAATTTAAAGATGAACGTCGCTATTTTTTGATTAAATTAAGAACGATGATGACAAACTCCTGATTTTAATTAACAAATGAAACCAGCGAGAGACTAAGATTGAAGAGATGGACCAATCTATACCCAATTGGTCGACAAGACATCATCACAACGACACTCTAAAAAACTAATTTAACCTACTTAAGCTAACTAACCAACCTTTATCTAATCCAACTCGCAATAACTTGCCGATTTTATGTCGATCAAATGTCGTTAGCTCGGAAGAGGTAACGGTGAAACGGAGGATCAAAGGAAGGTGAAGCCCCAGCAGGGAAGACTTTAACTTGGTGCTTAAACGAACTTTAACATATAATTAAATTGTACAGTCGACTCAAAAAGTTCTGTAGTAAAAAATCTGTTTCTTATTGATAAATACTAGTAGAGTGTGAGGACAGTATTTTCTGAATCGACTGTACATGTTCTTTTAGAGATATGTGAACTTTGTCTCAAAAAGAGTACAACCTTTTTATTCAAGAAACGGGTTACGACTGTGGCACGTTTTTACACCGCTTCCAGTAAAATCGGCAAAATAAGCGACATTGGGTTTATTCAGCAGTTGGATAGGTAACCGTTTCCTTCGTTCAGATGATGTAGCGACCCGTGGTTCGTTCTACATTAAGCTGTAGGCCCCCTTTGTTATACAACCACCTTGGCTGTTAGCACAAAGCTAAAAATCACGCAATTAACTGGGATATACCATATATCCTCAATTCTTGTCCACGTACAGGAAACTGGAAATATTTAATCCTTGGGCATGATAACTTTAATCCTTGTAAAAATGCAATATCGTAATGAAATTATTTAAATTATTGCCAGTTTCCATCCAAAACGGTATCAGAGCCGTTGGAAATGAAATTGTAGAAGCGACTAACCTTTTAGTTTCGTTCCGTACCCTTACAAACAGATACGAGTCACAATATTTTAAAATTAATTACGGATACGACAATTATGTTTTATTTTGAAATTTACGTTTTAAGCTATTTTACACTTTGGATTTGTAAAACGACAAAGAAACCCTTTGTCGATTAAACGCTTCCAATCTAGTTATTTTAAAGGTATTTTTTTATGTACTGATAAGCAGTTTACCCTAATTTATTATTTAAAAGATAATATATGCGCCTCGGTGGTGTAGTGGTTAGCGTCGCTGACTACGAAGCCATCGGCCCGGGATCGAGACCCGGTGACGTCAGACGGCGCGCAGCAAAACCCAGCTGTTCATCCTTCTACACAATAAAAAAATTGGTTGATAGATAAATGGGTACCCTGGGTAGCGAATGACTCGTGGCTCCTTTGAATAGATGTCCGATTCTTTTTGATAACTTTTCTGACTATTTTTGATAGGTGGAGGCACAACCTCATCGAAATAACTCCATAAATTAACCTTCGGCTTCTTTTTCAAAGGTTCTTGATTTTCTCGTGAAACAAAATCAGTTGCTTCATCGCCATAGGTTATATTACGTGCAGGACTAGCGTTAGGTGATGCAGACATAATGATTATCTCATTTTTTACAAACTCAGGCACTGTTTTGCGAGCAAATTTGAAACAAGAATCTAAAACGTGAGATATCATGCGGGTAATGTCTGCCTTCCACTGCCTGAAACGATTCTGTAAGTTTTTTATTAAATCGTTTTTCATAGTATGAACACTTGCATCATCAGTGATGTTAGGCAAAAATACCACGAGACCCGTTACATCGGGAGACACCATGTGAAGACAAGACGAATCAGATGAAAAGTCATTCGTTAATTTTTCACATTGGCTAAGAAGATTTACAACACACTGAATTAGAGTCCACTGATGATTATGAAAGGTTGCTGCAGTATGTCATATTGTCATAGTCCGAGGCGTATGCAACAACCGCAGTTTTTCGTTGAAGAAGTCGTTGTAGCATATGAAATATAGAGTTCCATTGGGTGATAACGTCTCTTATAAGTTTGTTTTCGGGTAAATTATGTTGCTTCTGGAATTCCTTAAGTCTGTCAAAGGCTGGAGATGAATAATTAAAATGCAACAGATTGGGAGCGCAATTGCACATATCCCTGAAACAGACTTCTGGCTAAGAAGGGCTTCATCAACTGCATGTGCTAAAGTATGATTCGCACAAGCAACAGGAGTAATTTTGAGAACGCTAACAGCTTTAGTAATATTACAGCCATTGTCGTGCACAACTGCATGCGCACGATCGCTCTTTATTGACTATTCTTTCAATATAGAAGTCAATGCAGTTGCAAATTTTTCAAGAGTGTGGGAATCTGGCAGATTTTTGGTGGCTAAAACAGACTGCTTTTGTTCATATTTACTATTAATTCTACGTGCTGTCAAACTGATAAAGACTTCAGCTTTTTATAGTGACGTCTAATAACCCAAATAAACTAATATTCGAAATTCGGTATTCGGTGAATTTTAGTATTCGGTACATCCCTAATACTCGTATATACTGTACAGTATAATGTTATACACAGACCATGCATGGAACAAGGAACTCTTCTGAGAAAATTAAATCCACTATAGTCTGAATAAATAATAGTAAATGACAAATACTAAAGTTTTTCCTTTTTCGTGATGGAAGCCCAGCGTGAGCAACGGGTCATGACAGGGTCATGATTTAATTTTTCCAGAAGAGTTCCTTGTTCCATGCGAAGTCTGTGTAACATAAAAGTTTCTCAGGTGACCATTCTGAGTTGCATCGTATATATATATATATATATATATACGTATATATATATATATATGAATAGAAACGACATAAGTGTTAAGGAACGTTTCTGCACACGAGGAGGAGAGATAACGAATAATGAAAAATGAGGCGAACCGCCCAGGAATCGAACCCAGGGCCTTCCAATTGCCGGTCGGACGCTCTACCATTATGCTACGGACCCCCTCAATCACAAATCGAAATTCTCCCACATAGGGCAGAAACCAATGCCCTGAGAGGACACCCTCGCAAATCGTGAATATGCGCATATAACTGCAATGACCGCGCAGTATATAAATGAATAGAAACGACATAAGTGTTAAGGAACGTTTCTGCACACGAGGAGGAGAGATAACGAATAATGAAAAATGAGGCGAAGGCCCTGGGTTCGATTCCTGGGCGGTTCGCCTCATTTTTCATTATTCGTTATCTCTCCTCCTCGTGTGCAGAAACGTTCCTTAACACTTATGTCGTTTCTATTCATTTATATACTGCGCGGTCATTGCAGTTATATGCGCATATTCACGATTTGCGAGGGTGTCCTCTCAGGGCATTGGTTTCTGCCCTATGTGGGAGAATTTCGATTTGTGATTGAGTGGGGTCCGTAGCATAATGGTAGAGCGTCCGACCGGCAATTGGAAGGCCCTGGGTTCGATTCCTGGGCGGTTCGCCTCATTTTCATTATTCGTTATCTCTCCTCCTCGTGTGCAGAAACGTTCCTTAACACTTATGTCGTTTCTATTCATTTATATACTGCGCGGTCATTGCAGTTATATGCATATATATATATATATATATATATATATATATATATATATTAGGGTGAGCCATACATACAATATATGGTAAAATATTGAAATGGACAAATAAGAGCTCCTGATACATTTTCTCATTCCTTATATAGAAAACGACCTCCGACCGAGATTTGAGCTGAATCCATTAATATTTAAGGTGGCGCAAATTTGAAGAAATTTGCACCCGAAACGCATAATGATACTAAGGCTTCGAGTTGCGCCACCTCTAAATATACACAAATCGACCCAGTTTCTTTATTTTCAAGATTGATAGTGGTTGTGAAATATGAGTAAATGTCATGAAAAGTATATTTTTCATTTTCATTTTTTTGGACCACCCTACTGTAGGATTTATTTTTATTATAATTTCTTTATTTTTAAATAATTTTGTATTTTTATTTCTTTCAGAGATAAAGCAGCCCAGGGAGATTCATTATGAGGAAATTTACCACCGACCAGCGCGTAAAAATTGTTGAATTTTATTACTCAAGTGGAAAATCAGTAATTGAAACTCAAAGAAAATTTCGCAGACATTTTAATGTTAGAGAAACACCATCAGAAAACACGATTCCGTACTTGATTGCTCGTTTTCAGTCAACGGGGTCTGTTCATGACTCAGTCCGCAGTGGAAAACCAAAAACAAGTCGTACTCCAGAAAAATTGAAAGCGTTAGGGAGAGTGTTAACGAAGACCCAAAAATATCAATTCGTAAACGCGCAATTCAGCTCGGAATGGCAAGATCATCATTGCGAAGGATAATGAAGAAAGATCTGTTGCTGTTTCCTTACAAGATTCAAATGGTGCACGAAATTCAACCTCAAGATCCAGCACAACGACTAAGATTTGCAGCCGAATTGCGGCAACTCATAAGGGACGATCCTGATCTTATTCATAAAGTCATTATGAGTGATGAAGCCCATTTCCACCTAAACGGCTACGTCAACAAACAAAATTACCGAATCTGGGGTACTGAAAATACAAGAACCTTTCATCAATGACAAATGCATTCCCTTCGAGTTACAGTTTGGTGCGGAATGACGGCAGAAAAGATCTTTGGACCCTTCTTCTTTCAAGATGATGATGGTAATGCAATGATTGTGAATGGTGAGCGATACAGGTCAATGCTGGAAAATTTTGTTTCCGGAAGTGGAAAATTTGCCAACAATGTGGTTCCAGCAAGATGGAGCTACGGCCCATACTGCGAGGCACACAATGGGCTTGTTAAGGACAGTTTTTGGTAACCGCATAATTTCAAGATTTGGAAACATTAATTGGCCTTCACGTTCCCCTGATTTAACGCCCACAGATTTTTTTCTGTGGGGGTACCTTAAAGATCGCGTATATGTCAACAAGCCACATACAGTAGAGGAATTGAGAGACAACATCTCCACTGAAATTGCAGCAATTGATCAAGGAGTTTTGGCATCTGTAATGGATCACTTTTTAGAAAGAGTAAGACTTTGCAATGAAGTCAATGGGGGCCATTTGCAGGACATTATTTTTCACAATTAATCTAAAAAAACAAATTTCATGAATTAAACTACCATTTGCAATTTATTACTAATTTGGATTTAAAAATAAAAAAAATTATATATATATTATATATATATATAATAAATTTAAGCAGAAAGCCACAGACAAGAAGGAAAGAAACATCCATCAAGTTGGAAAGGGACTATATTTTGTATTTGCAATTTCAAGCACAAACTATGCTCATCCTCAGGCAAAAATTCTAAAAGTTAAAAACATAATATTAAAAGCCATAATGACATTAACAAAATAAAATAGGGAAAAATCCACAAGTATTAAAAACAAAGTCACTAAAAATTCTAGAAAGTTACAATTAAAAACCATAATGACTTATAAAACAAAAGCGAACAATTAACAAGCTTTAAAACAATGAAAGTGACACTAAAAACGAACAATGAATAACAACTATAAAACACAAAATGTAAAACTCAAAAACTAAAAATTCACAGGCTATTTTAAACACTTAAAAAATTAAAAACCCACACTAAAAGGAACACACCTTAAGTCTAAGCAGCACAGATTCCGAGGCAAAACTCAAAAAAACAGAAGCATCTAAAACCAAGTAAAGGTTGGTTGTTCAAGATGTTCAGTTTAGACGGAGGGGAACGGATGAAATATCAGAGTTAGCGAAGGGGAGAGAGTTTTAATATACAGGGATTCTAAAAGTCTTAACGTTTTTAGATTCCGCTCCGTGTGAGCAAACGTTAAGACTTTTAGAATCCCTGTATATTAAAACTCTCTCCCCTTCGCTTAACTCTGATATTTCATCCGTTCCCCTCCGTCTAAACTGAACATCTTGAACAACCAACCTTTACTTGGTTTTAGATGCTTCTGTTTTTTTAGTTTTGCCTCGGAATCTGTGCTGCTTAGACTTAAGGTGTGTTCCTTTTAGTGTGGGTTTTTAATTTTTTAAGTGTTTTAAAAGATAGCCTGTGAATTTTTAGTTTTTTTAGTTTTACATTTTGTGTTTTATAGTTGTTATTCATTGTTCGTTTTTAGTGTCACTTTCATTGTTTTAAAGCTTGTTAATTGTTCGCTTTTGTTTTATAAGTCATTATGGTTTTTAATTGTAACTTTCTAGAATTTTTAGTGACTTTGTTTTTAATACTTGTGGATTTTTCCCTATTTTATTTTGTTAATGTCATTATGGCTTTTAATATTATGTTTTTAACTTTTTAGAATTTTTGCCTGAGGATGAGCATAGTTTGTGCTTGAAACGTTGCAATATACAAAATATAGTCCCTTTCCAACTTGATGGATGTTTCTTTCCTTCTTGTCTGTGGCTTTCTGCTTAAATTGAAATTGAAGCTTGCCAGAAGTGGCCTTCACCAATATATATATATATATATATATATATATATATATATAAAGCAAACAACCACAAGGAAAAGGAAACACAAAGTCCGAGCGCTTTCGTGATATATTCACATTATCAAGGAGGAACAGAAAATAGACGGAGATTACAAAGTATTTGAGTTAAATAGACAAGCAAAAAATTCACAATTGGCACCTCAAATTAAAGGCCTTAAAGCCCTCTAAAGATTTTTTTCCCAAATTGATAACATAATCTGTAGGCAGCTAAATAACTGAATAAAAAATATATACTGTATAGATGAAATTAGACAAAAAGAAAACCAATACAGAGAACAAAAATTATTATAATGGTTATTAACCCTAATATTTAATTAAAACAGGCAATTAATAGGCAAGAAATTAATGAAAAACAAATAGATGACGTAGATAACAAATAGAAAACATAATCTGTAGGCTGATTAATTACTATACAGATGAAATTAGACAAAACCCAGTACAGAAAACCTAAAAAAATTATTATAATGGTTATTAACACTAATATTTAATTGAAATAGGAAAAATTAAAAGGCCCGAAATTAATGAAAACAAAGGGAAAGTTGCCATCGTCTTACAGATTATTACAAAATTTCAACAAACAATCTGGAAAAAAATTGTTATCCCAACAGCAACCCACTTCAAATATCCAATAAACCACCCAGCAACCAAGATTATACACGAAAGAAATATTACAATTAAAATAGACACATAAGAATGTTAACAGTTCTTACAATAATATTTTTTATTTAACCAGGGCAAACCATTAAGAGGCAAAAAATGCAATTAAGAAAACAGTAGGCCCATCGCCAACTTACTGACAATGTACGGATCTAATTTGTACAACCCAGGGCTAATATTAAAGACCAAATCCGCATTATTCTTGATCACACTTGATTCCAATATATTTCTGCTAACAATAGATTTACTAAACCTTAATTTGGAAGCATTTTTCCAATCAATGGGGTGATTAGAATCTCTTACGTGAATGAAAATGGCGTTAGATTCCTGGCCACTTCTTATACTGTATTGATGCTGTTTAATACGTAACTCAAGAGTCTTACCAGTTTGGCCAATGTAAAATTTATTACATATTGTGCAAGGGATTTTATATACACAACCATGTTCACTTAAAGGGGAGTTCTTAATCAATGAATTCTTAATGACATCTAAATTTTTGAACGCAATATTTACGTTAAAAGTCCTCAGCAGATTCGGGAGCTCGAGGAAATTTTCTCTGAATGGTAACACTAAAACATTTTTTGTGTTATAAGGAATCTTATCCTTTACTTCGTAGAAGGTTTTCTTTGCCATTTTTAAGGACTTATCTATGCAGTTCTTTGGGTATTTTAAATCAAAAGCAATTTTGTATATTATACTAATTTCATCGTCAATAAACTCAGGGCTACAAATTCGTAGGCCTCTTAGAAACAAAGTAGAAAGAGCGGATCGTTTTACATTAATGTGGTGATCAGAATAATAATGTATATAGGAACAATTATTAGTGGGTTTTCTGTAAACATTGTACTTAAACTTTTTTCCAGACCTATATATTAAAACATCTAAAAAAGGGATCGAAGAATCTTTTTCTATTTCAACTGTAAAATTGATAGAGGGAATTAAATTATTAAGTTTGGGTAGGAATTCATTGAGATTTAAAGTCACTGGCCAAAGACAGAGAACATCATCTACATATCTAAACCATGGAACATAATTTGTCAGAATCTTCCTTAATAAACTTACTTTCAAAAAACTCCATATATAAATTACTCAAAATGGGGGAGAGAGGATTTCCCATCGCCATACCAAATTTCTGTCTAAAATATTCATTATTGAACACAAATTTTGAGTCTACTATGCACAGCTTAATTAATTCTATAATTGTGGCCACAGGTAAAGGCAAATTATGCTTAACCAATTCTTCCGAAAGAAACACTAAAAGATCCTCCACCGGGACTCTTGTAAATAAAGCGATAACATCAAAGCTTACCAATTTAAAATTGTAATTGACACTGATACTATTTAATTTTTCCACAAGGTCTACATTATTCTGATCACCACATTAATGTAAAACGATCCGCTCTTTCTACTTTGTTTCTAAGAGGCCTACGAATTTGTAGCCCTGAGTTTATTGACGATGAAATTAGTGTAATATACAAAATTGCTTTTGATTTAAAATACCCAAAGAACTGCATAGATAAGTCCTTAAAAATGGCAAAGAAAACCTTCTACGAAGTAAAGGATAAGATTCCTTATAACACAAAAAATGTTTTAGTGTTACCATTCAGAGAAAATTTCCTCGAGCTCCCGAATCTGCTGAGGACTTTTAACGTAAATATTGCGTTCAAAAATTTAGATGTCATTAAGAATTCATTGATTAAGAACTCCCCTTTAAGTGAACATGGTTGTGTATATAAAATCCCTTGCACAATATGTAATAAATTTTACATTGGCCAAACTGGTAAGACTCTTGAGTTACGTATTAAACAGCATCAATACAGTATAAGAAGTGGCCAGGAATCTAACGCCATTTTCATTCACGTAAGAGATTCTAATCACCCCATTGATTGGAAAAATGCTTCCAAATTAAGGTTTAGTAAATCTATTGTTAGCAGAAATATATTGGAATCAAGTGTGATCAAGAATAATGCGGATTTGGTCTTTAATATTAGCCCTGGGTTGTACAAATTAGATCCGTACATTGTCAGTAAGTTGGCGATGGGCCTACTGTTTTCTTAATTGCATTTTTTGCCTCTTAATGGTTTGCCCTGGTTAAATAAATAAATATTATTGTAAGAACTGTTAACATTCTTATGTGTCTATTTTAATTGTAATATTTCTTTCGTGTATAATCTTTGGTTGCTGGGTGGTTTATTGGATATTTGAAGTGGGTTGCTGTTGGGATAACAATTTTTTTCCAGATTGTTTGTTGAAATTTTGTAATAATCTGTAAGACGATGGCAACTTTCCCTTTGTTTTCATTAATTTCAGGCCTTTTAATTTTTCCTATTTCAATTAAATATTAGTGTTAATAACCATTATAATAATTTTTTTAGGTTTTCTGTACTGGGTTTTGTCTAATTTCATCTGTATAGTAATTAATCAGCCTACAGATTATGTTTTCTATTTGTTATCTACGTCATCTATTTGTTTTTCATTAATTTCTTGCCTATTAATTGCCTGTTTTAATTAAATATTAGGGTTAATAACCATTATAATAATTTTTGTTCTCTGTATTGGTTTTCTTTGTCTAATTTCATCTATACAGTATATATTTTTTATTCAGTTATTTAGCTGCCTACAGATTATGTTATCAATTTGGGAAAAAAATCTTTAGAGGGCTTTAAGGCCTTTAATTTGAGGTGCCAATTGTGAATTTTTTGCTTGTCTATTTAACTCAAATACTTTGTAATCTCCGTCTATTTTCTGTTCCTCCTTGATAATGTGAATATATCACGAAAGCGCTCGGACTTTGTTTCCTTTTCCTTGTGGTTGTTTGCTTATTAATAAGGTCACGTGTTATTTTGTGAATCTAGTGCATATATATATATATATATTTATTTTCAAAATTACTCCAACCAGGATTCGAACCCGGCAACTCTCCAATAGAAGAAGACGCTGATGTTACGCTACGACAAAGTAAAAGTTAACACAACCTGGCGCATATTTCAACACCCAAGGGAACACAACGCTTTCGTGTTCAAAAGCGTTTTTAGTGGCTGCCCCACACCTCCTGCACTCAAGTCAATGGCAGCACTTCATTCAAACCTCTGGTGCAACAATGGAGTCCCATAGATAGAACATCACACATGAACACGCATGATTTTCCATAATATAAAATTACCTCCACCAGGATTCAAACCCCATATCTCTTGAGTAAAAGGCGAGGTCGCTAACCACAGCGCTACAATAAAGTAAAATTTATCACAACGTGACGTATATTTCAGCACCCAAGAGAACACACAACGCTTTCGTGTCCAGAAATGTTTTAGTGCTAACGCCTCTGCACTCGAGCCATTGGCGACGTTTCAATAAAATATTGTGATATTTGATCATTCGCTCCGATTCTTTTAACATTTCGGAAATTTGACCTTGGCTCTAAATGAAATTATTCCTGAATGAGAGCTCTCAAATGCATTAAAATTCATTAAATGTAAATCGTATTGTATGTTTTTTTTTAGGCGGGAAGGAGGGGCCAAGGGCGAATACCCGCAAAAACGCCCCCCCCCCTGAAGAAGAAGAGAGCCAAAATCAAGGTCCACGGTTTTGGAGATGCCTAGACACTCTGCGTTTGAAAGATTGGAGGTCACAGACAGGGGGAATGATGGAATGAGGAAGATTGTTCCAGAGTTCACTAGTTGAGTAGATGAAAGATTGAAAATACAGATTAACCCTTACGTTACAGAGTTGGGCAGAAAAGGAATGAGAAAGTCTCGAAAGTCTGGTGCTGAGTGCTCTCTTTAAAGGAGGAGGCATGCAGTTAGAGTTCAAAAGAGCAGTGTCCGCTTAATAGCGATAGTAAATAGAGTGAGGCAACATTACGGCAAAGAGAGAGGGATTGAAGGCAGTCAATAAGAGGCGGGGAATTGATGAGACGAAAAGCCTTTGATTCCACCCGGTCAAGTACGGCTGTGTGGGTTGAGCCACCCCATACATGAGAAGCATACTCCATACAGGGGCGGACAGGACCCCTGTACAGAGACAGCAACTGATTGAGAGTGAAGAAACTGCGGAGCCGGTACAGCACACCTAACCTCTTAGAAGCCGTTTTGGAAAGAGTGATTATATGTGATCTTTCCGGGTAAGATCACGAGAAAAGGGAAAAGCCAAGAATGTTAAGAGAAGAGGAAGGATTGAGTTGTTTGTTGTTGAAGGTAAGAGGATAGTCGTGTGAAAGATTGTGACGAGTAGACAGATGGAGGAACTGAGTTTTTGAGGCATTAAACACGAGGTTTTGTCTGCCCCAATCAGAGATAGCAGAAAGATCAGAGGTCAGGTGCTTCATAGCCGGCCTACGTAAATCATAGAGTGACTGTTGAGAAGACCACTTTGGGAAGCAGGTGGAGAAGTGAAAAGTGGAATCATTAGCACAGAAGTAAATAGAAGAGGAAGTGCGAATTTAAAGATCATTAATAAATTAAAAGGAAAAGAGTGGGTGACAGGACAGAACCCTGAAGAACACCGCTGTTGATAGCTTTAGGAGAACAGTGGCCATCTGCAACCACAGCTGTATTCGGCCAGAAAGGAAATTAGAGATGAAGGCACACATAGAAGGATAGAAACTGAATGAGGGCAGTTTGGAAATTAAAGATTTGTGCCAGACTCTTTCAAACGCTTTCGAGATGTCTAGCGCAATAGCAAAAGTTTCACCGAAATCCCGAAACAAGGATGATCAAGAGTCAGAAAGATATGCAAGAAGATCGGCGGTCGAGCGTCCCTTCCAGAACCCATACTGACGATCTGAAAGAAGATTGTGAGAAGAGAGGTGTTTAAGAAGCTTCCTATTGAGGATAGATTCAAAAACTTTAGAAAGACAAGAAATCAAAGCAATTGGACGATAGTTGGAGGGTTGAGAGCTGTCACCTTTCTTTGGGGACAAGCTGAATGAAAGCGAACTTCCAGCAGGAAGGAAAAGTACCAGATGAAAGACAAAGACGAAAGAGTTTGCCTAAGTAGGGTGTCAGCACAGAAGCACGGTTCTTAAGAACAACAGTAAGATCACCATTAGGACCGTACGCTTTCCTGGAGTTGAGCCCAGATAGGGTAGAAGAACATCTTTAGAAGAGATTCTAATTTCAGACATAATAAAGTCAGAGTGGGGAGGAGATGGAGGAACAGCATCGGAATCGGCCAGCGTTGAGTTGGAAGCGAAAGTTTCAGCGAAAAGTTCAGCTTTGTCAGGAGAAGAGACGGCAACTAAGCCGTCGGAATAAAAAAGAAGAGGGAAAGAAGAAGTAAAGTTGTTGAAGAGGTTCTTAGCTAGATGCCAGAAAAAGCGAGAAGCATATGAATTTGATAGGTTCACATTTTATCTGATGAAGGAATTTTGGCGAATCGAAGAACAGATTTTGCACTATTCCAGGCAGAAATATAAGCTGAGTGAGAGTAAGGAGTTGGATGGTGACGGGACCTTCTGAAAGACTCATCTCTGTTGCGGATAGCATTAGAACAAGTAAAGTTAAACCAAAGTTTTTTTTGCATTAGTAGCAGGAATAGAATATGTAATGTACTCCTCCATGCCCGAAAGACTCACCTCCTTGATGCGCTCAGTACACTCGGAAGGGCCCCGGCCACGGAAGCATTAATCATTCTCGCTTACGATTTATGGTGCCTTCATGGTAGACCCAAAATGGGGCTGGTTTACATAAATATATATAGAAGTAGGGGTGACTAAAAGCAGTCATAAGTAGGTTGCCAGATGTCCCGGTTTTCGGCCTCTTGTCTCGGCGTCCCGAAAAGACCTTTCGGGACCATCGAATGTCCCGGTTTCACAAAAAAAAAAATCACGTAAAAAAGATATTGTTAAGACGGATTTTATGATGTCTAGCAAAGTTACACGATTGCTTATTTTTAAATATAGGTAAGATAATATACACACATTTGATCAACTGCCTCAATGATCAACTCATTTTGAAACAAAGCAGAAAACGATGATTACCATTTAGTCAACTAACTTGGAAAAAAATTTACTTTATTTTTTGTTTGTTTAAAAGAAAATGTTTATTTATTTTAATTTATGTTGAGAAATTTATTTTGTTTTAATCAAAATTATTATGTACAAATTCTATATGAATATATGTAAATTACGCATCAATATATTAAAATCGAAATAAAAAATTTTATTGTCCCGGTCTGTCCGCCAAAAAATCTGGCAACCCTAGTCATAAGGCGATGTAACCAGGAAGCAGATGCTTTTCGAGCAGCAAAATCTTGTGAGGCTAACTTAAGAAGTTATAATAAAAAACTTTGGAAATTTGTTAATTCGGAAATGGGTGCCAAGAATGCCCCCCCACCATCGATTACTGGGCTGGCAGCGGAGGAAGAAATTGCAAGGTTGTGGAAAAACCACTATTTAAACATTCTTAATAGTGTGGGAACGGCTAATCTTAATATATATAGACGAAACGCCCGTGGGAGGCATAAGGGGAAAATACTTAGACTTCAGTGTCTGAATTTAAGAATCTGATTAAGAGTTAAAACCTGGTTCTGCCTCATGGGTGAATGACCTATCGAATGAGCACTTAAAATATGCTAATGACGCGGGGAGTCTGCATATCTCATTTCTTTTCTCAGTTATGCTTGTCCATAGTCATATTGTCGTGAATTATTATTTCATTTCCTTTGGTTTACGTTATTTGCACTCTTTTCTACTGCTTTACCAACATTCTGAATTCTGTATAACGGCATTTGGTAGCAGTGGCCATGAACTGACTTCAAATACTACCATGTCATGCGGGGCATTTCTAATGAAGAAGGAATTTGGGATGACAACGGTTTGACTGTTTGACGGGCTTATTTAATTAAACAAGAATACTGACAGGGAGAAAAGCTAGCGTGAATCCAAATTTTTCAATATATCGTAGACAAAGACACTTAAAACTAATTACAACCAATTTTTAATTCACGAAACTACATTCTGACCAAGACCTACAACTAATCATCAGAAACCCCAGTGAGAGACTACCTCCATCCCTCCAGAAGAGTTCAAATCTCTCTATGTTGCTAATTAGTGATTTTTATTTCGATTTTCTTAATATAATATATTTAATTTCACGCAATTAAATTAATTATATTTTACAGTTAATATATTTAATTTTACAAAATTAAATCACTTCACTGCAATATTTCTGAGGAGTTTATGAGGCTCTTCATTTCCCCTTGTCAAAAATAAATATGGGGACACTAGCGGAGCGACCCGGCGTTACACGGGTGTAGGTTGAACGCTTTTGGCTTGTTTCAAAACATTAAAATAAAAAAGCATATATATATATACCGTACCTGCATATATATACCGTATATGTGTACCTGGCTATGTGAGGTGGAGAGTACAAGAAACCAACTCACTAATTTAACAGGCCAACTCGAGAGGAGGGGCGACAAGCTTGACCTTCGTGAAATGAGGAATCATCGCACGGAACATTTAAAAGGTTGAAAGGTATGTGTATATATATATATATATATATATATGCAAATAACTGCAATGACCGCGCAGTATATAAATGAATAGAAACGACATAAGTATTAAGGAACGTTTCTGCACACGAGGAGGAGAGATAACGAAATAATGAAAAATGAGGCGAACCGCCTGGGAATCGAACCCAGGGCCTTCCAATTGCCGGTCGGACGCTCTACCATTATGCTACGGACCTCACTCAATCACAAATCGAAATTCTCCCAAATAGGGCAGAAACCAATGCCCTCAGAGAGCACCCTCGCAAATCGTGAATATGCGCAAATAACTGCAATGACCGCGCAGTATATAAATGAATAGAAAACGACATAAGTATTAAGGAACGTTTCTGCACACGAGGAGGAGAGATAACGAAATAATGAAAAATGAGGCGAACCGCCTGGGAATCGAACCCAGGGCCTTCCAATTGCCGGTCGGACGCTCTACCATTATGCTACGGACCTCACTCAATCACAAATCGAAATTCTCCCAAATAGGGCAAAACCAATGCCCTCAGAGAGCACCCTCGCAAATCGTGAATATGCGCAAATAACTGCAATGACCGCGCAGTATATAAATGAATAGAAACGACATAAGTATTAAGGAACGTTTCTGCACACGAGGAGGAGAGATAACGAAATAATGAAAAAATGAGGCGAACCGCCTGGGAATCGAACCCAGGGCCTTCCAATTGCCGGTCGGACGCTCTACCATTATGCTACGGACCTCACTCAATCACAAATCGAAATTCTCCCAAATAGGGCAGAAACCAATGCCCTCAGAGAGCACCTCGCAAATCGTGAATATGCGCAAATAACTGCAATGACCGCGCAGTATATAAATGATAGAAACGACATAAGTATTAAGGAACGTTTCTGCACACGAGGAGGAGAGATAACGAAATAATGAAAAATGAGGCGAACCGCCTGGGAATCGAACCCAGGGCCTTCCAATTGCCGGTTCCAAGGCCCTGGGTTCGATTCCCAGGCGGTTCGCCTCATTTTTCATTATTTCGTTATCTCTCCTCCTCGTGTGCAGAAACGTTCCTTAATACTTATGTCGTTTCTATTCATTTATACTGCGCGGTCATTGCAGTTATTTGCGCATATTCACGATTTGCGAGGGTGCTCTCTGAGGGCATTGGTTTCTGCCCTATTTGGGAGAATTTCGATTTGTGATTGAGTGAGGTCCGTAGCATAATGGTAGAGCGTCCGACCGGCAATTGGAAGGCCCTGGGTTCGATTCCCAGGCGGTTCGCCTCATTTTTCATTATTTCGTTATCTCTCCTCCTCGTGTGCAGAAACGTTCCTTAATACTTATGTCGTTTCTATTCATATATATATGTGTGTGTGTAGTAAAATCACAGAATAACACGTGATCTTATTAATAAGCAAACAACCACAGGGAAAAGGAAAAAGAAACACGAAATCCGAGCGCTTTCGTGATATATTCACTAGGGTGGAGCGAAAAATACTTTTTTTCTAGTATGAAGTTCTAATAGTGATTAGAAGTTGCATTTAGTGGACGAAATATGCCTGCCAATTATGAGTTCATTTGTTTAAAATTTTCAGCTGCACCAGGGGGCTAAAGTTAACACAATTTTGGGTAAAAAGGAAAAAAATGCTTCTATTTTAGGTTTGTCAAACTATTATAAAATTTTATCTTAGAATTATCTAATAGTTTGATTAAGATTCTTAAATGATAGGAATTGTTTTGTAAAATGCCTTTTCATATGCTTAATATCTTCAGCTGCCACAAGAGAGCTGAAGTTAACACAATTTAGAGTAACTGAGTCATGTTGAGACTACACTGAATGTTGTGGGGAGGGTTTGGGGAGGGTTGTGGGGGAGGGTTTTGGTGTGAAGGAATTTCTTTCTGTGAGTCATTAGAACAGTGTGTTAACACTTGTCTTCTTAGGTAGTAGGCCTAGTCGCTCAGTTGATCGGAGAGTTTTTTAATATGACGTATATTATAAACTTTATTTTAAAGTGATTTATATAGAGATAATATTGATTTTATTATAAAATGCTTGTTATAATGTATTATATAATTTAGTTTATTTATATAATATGTTATATATTTATATAATATATATCTATACTTATAAAATATATTATATATATTAATTAATGTTTTGATGTTACAGGATATTTTGTGATTGTGAATTTTTCTTAAAAATATTATGGCATCAAATACTAAATATAAACATTTCACTAGAGAAACATATGAAGTGTGCCATATTTGAAGTACCTTGTGAGATGAGTGATATGCAACTACCAACTTATAACTGCATTATGAAATTACCTGTTCACAAAACATTTAGTGAAGGAGCAGATGAATAACAAGGAGCCTTCATTTTCTGAAATAGCAGAGGCAGTTTCCAAAAAGGTAGAAAATATTTGGAAGAAGGCCTCTTTGCCAATAGTTTCACATACACCCGTTTTACAGATGATGCGAGTGTACCATGATAAATACAGGTCCTTATTAAAGCCATACAAGTCACGCAAGGATCAGCCTAAGTACAAAAATCAACTTGAAGAATTTGAAAACTCTTCAAAATGCACTTTGTTTGACATCTGCACCTGCAAATGTAAGGAGTTTAGGAGATGCTCATGTGAAAAGAGTAAGAAAGTCCCTCCAAAAGAGCAGGATTTTTTAAATGACCAACGAACACGCAGAATAATGGTGATAGGAAGCATTGACATAGCACACACAAGACGATTACAAGCAAGAGAACATCGAAAGGAAATGGAAAAAGCACGTCTGGAATCCTCACAAACAACTAGTGCTGCTATAACCAATACGTCCAACTTACAAATCGAACAGAGACAAGTGAACTTCAACAACTAGAAGAGATATCTGAAGATAATGAGGAAGATACAACTCGACTCAATATGTAATATCAGAACAACAGATGCGTGAGCCACTGCCTTCATTAGCAATTACTTGTGATAGATTTAAAATGTCGGACAGAGCTGGGGCTGCTATTGCTTCTGCAGTATTGCCAGATCTTAAAATTGTTACTCCCGAAGACAAAGGGAATATTATAGACAGAAGTAAGCTAAGACGTGAAAGACAAAAACAGAGAAAGGAACTACAACAGATAGGAGAGCCAAAAACATGCGGGGATTATACTTTGATGGCAGAAAGGATAAAACAATGATTCAAGTCCAGGAGAGTGATGGCTCTAACCACCAAAGAACCAAACGCGAAGAGCATATCAGCATAATATCTGAACCACACTCTCTGTACTTTGCACATGTGACACCTTCCAGTGGCAAAGCTAAATACATTTGCACAGCGCTAGTGAATTGCTTGAAAGAAAGGAATGTTGATATAGGAACATCGTTGCAGTTGGCTGTGATTCGACAGTGGTTAACACTGGTAGTATTGGAGGCACAATAAGATTACTGGAAGAAGCCTTTAATAAGCCATTGCAGTGGCTGATATGCCTTTTACACCTTAATGAACTTCCATTGCGCCATCTGTTTCATCACTTGGATGGTACCACTACTGGACCAAGAGCATTTTCAGGAGAAATTGGCCGAGCACTTTCAGACTGTGAAAAGCTTCCATAGTTAACTTCAAACCCATTGAAACTCAAGAGGACATGTGTGAAGTTGATGTAGATGACATAAGTACTGACCAGAAATACCTTCTTGAAATTCACAAGGCTATATCAAGTGGAACATTCTCAAAGAGTCTTAGTCATAAGATCCAGGCAATATATCACATTCAAGGTGGCTCACCACAGCAAACAGGACTCTGCGGTTATATGCAAGCACAGAGAATCCTTCAGGCAATTTACAAGAATTAGCTACTTTCATTGTTAGGGTATACGCACCAATGTGGTTTCAGATAAAGCGTAAACCATTATGCCAATATGGTGCTAAACATATGTGGCATATGATTGCAAGAAGCCGGTATCTCCGTGAAGAGCTTAGGAGAGTACATGACTCAGTCATTCAGCGAAATGCATATTACGCAAATCAAGAAAACATTCTCATTGCAATGATAGCTGATGAAAGGGAGCATGTGCGTCAGTTGGGATTTAGGCGTATCATAAAGCAAGGGCATGCACTCAAGAAACAGATGTTATCAGTATTTTAAGGTGCCAGAAATAAATTTTTCTGCCAAAGACTATACAGATCTCATTATGTGGCAAGATTTTCAGATAGCAGAACCACCGATAACCAAAAGAGTTTCTCTTGATGATATTGAATCAGCATCAAACATGGTACTACCTTCATTCAGAATTATTTCAGTTTCCATGTCATACACAAGCCGTAGAGAGATGCGTCAAGCTCGTTACAGACGCTGCTGGATCAGTCTGCGGACCTACAAACAGAGACGGTGGATTCGTGCTACATTAGAATCAAGGAAAAAACAGCCAAAATTTGACACAAAAGCAAATTACTAAATAGTCTTCAGCAAGAACCCTTTCTAGAGGGAGGTTGGTTGGGGAAGGGTGGTAACTCCGCTAAGGCACGAAATAACGTTTCTTAACTGTCTCAAGCCAATATAAAGGAGGAGAGACATCCTAATTTATTACTGTTCCCTTTTTCAAGTAAATACAGAATCATACTTAATTGTCATTTTAAGTTAAATTCAGCCCTCTTGTGGCAGCTGAAGATATTAAGCATATGAAAAGGCATTTTTACAAAACGAATTCTTATCATTTAAGAATCTTAATCAAACTATTAGATAATTCTAAGATAAAATTTTATAATAGTTTGATAAACCTAAAATAGAAGCATTTTTCCTTTTTACCCAAAATTGTGTTAACTTTAGCCCCCTGGTGGCAGCTGAAAATATTAACAAATGAACTCATAGTTTGGCAGTTATATATCGTCCACTAAATACAACTTTTAATCACTATTAGAACTTCATACTAGAAAAAAAGTATTTTTCGCTCCACCCTAAATTATTCACATCTTCAGGGACAAGAAAGATGTCCCTGAACATGTGAATATATCACGAAAGCGCCCAGATTTCGTGTTTCTTTTTCCTTTTTCCTGTGGTTGTTTGCTTATATATATATACAGTGTGTGTGTGTGTATATATATATATATATATATATACCTATCAACTTTTCAAATGTTCCGTGCGATGATGTCTCATTTCACGAAGGTCAAGCTTGTCGCCCCTCCTCTCGAGTTGGCCTGGTAAAGTAGTGAGTTGGTTTCTTGTGCTCTCCACCTCACATAGCCAGATACGCCCGGCTCATCGGGGATTGTTCTCAGCCAGGCGTCTAATCTTCTTTTGAAGATGTCCAGTTGTCCACCGCAACACCACTTGTGCTCCTTAGGTGTTTGGGCAGCTGATTAAACAGTCTTGGTCCTCTCACAGCAAAACTATTTTCTTTCAAGGTTAAGGATGTTCCTTGTCTAGCCTTTAATTTGAGAACACGACACAGTCTTCCTTTACTACTTTCCACTGTTGTTTGGGGAGTTACAGGGTTCAGAGTAAGATTAGGGACTAATTTCTCCATTATTTTCCAAGTGTACTGTAAATGATGGAGTATCTCTCTCTCCTCCTTTCCAGTGAATATAGGTTTAATTCGCCTAACCTTTCCCAGTAATTTAGTTCTTTGCACCCCTTGATCTTGGCTGTGAAGCTTCTCTGAATCCTTTCTAGCTGTCTAATGTCTTCTTTTTTTATTTGGGTGTGTTAGGACCGAGCAGTATTCCAATTTGGGTATGATCAGTGTTTTCAGTAGAGGAATCATTATATTCCTATCCCTTCCTTTAAAGGTTCTCAGTATCTGCCCAGTTATTCTCTTTGCTCTGTTTACTGTTATCTTATTTTGTGTTTCAAATTTCGCATCATCAGTCATTACAACCCCTAAATCTTTTGCTTTAGAATTTCTCTGAATTTCCTATCCATTTGGGGTATAATATTCCATGGATTTTAGGTCTTCCATTTTTCCGTACTGTAACAACTGAAATTTCTCAGTGTTAAACTTCATATTGTTGTCTTCCGTCCACTTGTAGATTCTGTTCATGTCAGTTTGTAGAGATCATATATCTTCTGGATTTCTTATTTTTCTACTGATCTTTGTGTTATCAGCAAAGGCTGTTACTGTGTTGTCTCTGGTAAAGTCCTCATCTATGTCAGTTAGCATGATTATGAAGAGTGGTGGAGCTAATACTGTTTCTCGTGGTACTGAGCTGAGGACCTCTGATTCTGATGAAGATATCCCTTGTACTGTAACGACTTGCCGCCGCTCATTGAGGAAATTATATATCCATTTCCCTACTTTTCCTGTTATTCCCATATATTTCAGTTTATGTATTATGATTCCATGGTCACACTTGTCGAACGCTTTGGCAAAGTCTGTGTATATTAATTACATCATAGTTTTCATTACTTTCAAGTGCATTAATAATGTTGTTGTAGTGTTCCATTAGTTGTGATAGGTATGATCTGCCTGACCGAAACCCATGTTTGGTTATCATTTCATTTTTTCCCGAGTTTACAAAACGTCAGATTTTCTGTCTAACTATTCTTTCAAATATTTTAGTGAGGTGAGATGTAAGCGACACTGGCCTATGGTTTTTGGCCTCAGATCGATCTCCTCCTTTATATATTGGGATTATGTTCGCGCTCTTCAGGATACCCATGCTCTTCAGGATATAAATATATATATATATATATATATATATATATATATATGGGATGAATTTCACAATCAGACACGTAAAATGAATGAATGATGCAAACCCACAAGGAAAAAGAAAAATGATTCCAAGGCTTTTCGTGTATTTAGAAGTACACCTCGTCAGGGAATGAAGGGTGGAGGCACGATAACCAAAAATATATATAACGGGACAGAAAAACAAAAAGATTAACACAAGATTAACAAGAGTTGATTAGAGGCAAAAGGTATTTTAACAAGATATTGTCAATTTTATACATTCCCGCACTGTTATTGAAATTATTTTTAAAATGGATAAATGCACATTCTAGAATATTCCTTTCGATTATATCTGTTTTTAACGGGAGGATTAGAACTAGCCCACTTAATACTATGATTACATCTGTACATATGGTTAAACAATGCATTTGAATTAGTTGCTGTTCTACCCGCATATTTATGCTGTTTTACCGTAATATCTAACGTTTTGCCCGTTTGGCCTATATATACTAAGTCACATTGTGTACATCCTATCGAATACACACAACCAACCAGATTATCTGGGCTATTCTTTATTAAGCGTGATTTTACAGTATTATTATACTTAAAGACAACATTGATACCAATTGCTTTTAGTAAAGTCGGAAGATATTGAAAATTTACATGGTAAGGTAGGCTAAGGATAGTTTTACGCTCAAATTCCTTTACAGTTACACTTTATAATACCTATTCTTGGCTTTCCTTAGGCAGTTATCTAAAAATGAAATAGGGTAACATAATTTAGTACCAATATTCATGATATTGCATAACTCGGAATCTAAAAATTCAGGAGTGACAAGTCTCAATGCTCTAAGAAACATAGCAGAGAAAATAGAAGATTTAATCGCGGGATGATGGTCGGAATAAAAATGCACATAAGAGTTATTATTAGTAGGCTTATGATAAACTTCAAATTTGAACTGATTAAAACATCTCCGAATTTTTAGATCCAGAAAAGATAATCTGCCGTCATTTTTTTTTCAACCGTGAACTTAATAAATGGGACTACGTAAACTATTGAGCCTACTAAGAAATAAGTCAACATCCAAATTATTAGGCCAAAGGCATAAAATATCATCCATATACAATTATACATGTACCAAACAAGGTTAAAATTAACAATAGTAGGCAAAATTCTGCTTTCAAAAAATTCCATATACAGGGTGTCCCAGAATTAACTATCTATTTCAATGAAATCGGACAAATTTTTTAAAAACACACTTTTATTTATGTTTATCATGTTTAATATGTGTTAAAAATGTATAAATTTCTAAATTTTTTTCATAATTTTATTTTCATAATTTTTTCATTATCTGGTCCAATGAAAGACCGTCTGAAGTCATAGAATGGCAAAGAGACTCTCCAAAAGTTAACGTGTGGCTTGGAATGACCAAATCCAAAATTTATGGCCCATTCTTCTTTGCGGAAGCAACTGTAACAGGTACCGTCTACCTTGATATGCTTCGGCAGTTTCTCGAACCACAGCTTCTTGATGATGGCATTCTTGATAATGTTGTGTTTCAACAAGATGGAGCACCATAAATTTTGGATTTGGTCATTCCAAGCCACACGTTAACTTTTGGAGAGTCTCTTTGCCATTCTATGACTTCAGACGGTCTTTCATTGGACCAGATAATGAAAAAATTATGAAAATAAAATTATGAAAAAAATTTAGAAATTTATACATTTTTAACACATATTAAACATGATAAACATAAATAAAAGTGTGTTTTTAAAAAATTTGTCCGATTTCATTGAAATAGATAGTTAATTCTGGGACACCCTGTATAAGTTAGCCAATACCGGTGAAAGGGGATTTCCCATCGCCAATCCAAACGACATAGCATAAAACTTATTTTCAAACTGAAATTTACAATCTTTGACGCAAAGCTTAATTAACTCAATAAGAGTGTTGTGTTGCACAGTTACATGTTATATAGGATGAAAGAAATAAATTCGGTAGAAGACAATATGGAGTAGAGAAACGAGAGCTCTGTAAAGGTCAACAGGTCACACACGCGAGGCCATATTGTCAACCAGGTGATCACTGGATTTGTTTTCTCTAAAAATAGCATAAGCTATGACGTGTGAGCTATCATATCAAATGTCTCAATAAGACAAAGGTAATTACGTTACTTATGATGATCTGAACTGTGACTTTGACACAAGTGATTGTTTCAAATCAGCTTGCCTGATGTAATGGACGGTGGGTTTTGTTTTCTTTGTAAGGGGCTCTCTCGAGACAATCTTTTGTGCCCACTGAGTTGTGTTTCAGGGGGAGCCGAGAAAGCAGATGCGACTTTGACCTCAAGAATAAAATAATTCGAAAGCGTGAGGGACCTACCGGAAGGCATTCTTTGTGATGTTAAGGAGCTAACCCCGGTGTATTAGAATGGGCATTCAGATCTTCCAACACTTTGATATCATGGCCAGGCTGCCTCCTGGAAGTGATTTTATGGCAGCTGATGCCCTGTACCAATTCATTTGCCTGTCTGTCTTCAACAGCCGAATACGGAGCAAACGGTGGGAGGCTGTTCGTGAGCCCATAGATCTAAGTAAAGGAACCTGGTTTCAGATTTTTGAGGAGCTCTACGGGAAGTGGGAAGTGAGCTGGAAAGTTGATGAGGGGAAAGTGTCTTTCAAACTCAAAGAATTGAGGGAACGGTTGTCTCAGACACTGGTACAATGGGATTGTGAGGAAGCTTATATCCATCACGCTCGACTGAAAGAATCGATCTTTGCTCATTTTCCTGGTCTGAAGAAGAGACTGATAGGAAGAATGTGATCTTCGTGTTCCCCGATACAATGAAAGAAAGCATGAAGTCGGCCAATGCAGGGACTGCGGAAAGCGATTCTTGGGTCCTAGCAAAAGCTGTCAGGCCTACTTTTAACATGTTAACTGGGTGGACAGTTGTTCATGTACAGAAAGAAATCACCCACCTACTAAAATAAAATAAAACCATTTCGCTCAAGTGATGTTTATTTTTAAGTGCTTGAAATGTCTACCTAATTACTAACTAAAAAATTATCTGGTTATGGACCTTATGTACATATTTTCCTATAGATATTTATGGCTATAGATGATAAGAGATATGTATAGCCTATAGATAAGGTGACCAGACGTACTGATTTGGTCAGTACAGTACTGACTTTCAGATAGAAAACAATGTACTGACTGATTTTTTGGTTTGTACTGATTTTCTACTGTCAAACTAACGATTTCGTTTTTCTAAAGTTATCGATAATAACTGCACACATTCATTGAAAATTAAAGCTTTGTTTTAATGCTAATAGGTGGCGATTGCGTGCATTGTGTTTGGTTAAATAAAGTTTAAAGTGAGTGACACTGTGATTGAGAGCCTGAAAGTGAGAGGTAGGTTTTGCTTGGCTTCAATTTTTATTACTTAAGTGTTAATATGATTCTGTTAATGTGATTCTGTATATATGCATGAACATATACATTTGATTTGATTTGTGGTATTTGTGATCAAATACAAATACAAAAAATATGTATTTTAACCCACCCACTAAAATTGTCTTAGAAGTAGGCCTGAAGCTGCAAGTATTTTTAGGCGGGAGATCGAGCAAGGCCCATCCTGGTCTTTCAGTGAGAAGTTTGAGGAAGGGTACCAGGAAAATCAATCTCTCCAGCACTAAAATTCTTCCTTCGAATGACCCTTGAAGGACCTTCCCTGCAAGCCGAATCGAACCAGCCGGCGTTAAATTTAATACGAGCAAATCCCGCACCCTGCTGCAAAGTTCCTTCCTTGATCTTTATTGTCATTCTCAGTTTAGAAGCAAGGTATTTGTCAGTCTTCTCAACAGACTCGGAACACCCAACAACTACGATAGTCATTCAACATGAACAAGTGTCCTCTTCCTTGTCCCAACGATTCACAGAGGAAAGGTTGGTCGGTTTACTCGACGAATCTCCAGAACAGTGTCTTCACAATTGGTGCAATCGATAATATCGACCACAACTCATCCTCATCTACTGCGAAAGAGGCTTTCCATGGGACGCCCATGAGCCTCTTCCAAGTCAAGTTAACACGTGAACCAGGGATTCCTCGTGAGCAAGGATCAAGTGAGGGGTTTCATAGCATAAACTGTGCTGGATGTTGATGTCACAAGGGCTGTGATACCACCTGTGTTTCCAATCACCGTCCAAAAGAATCCATCCATCTTCGAAAAGGTCTTCAACGAAGAACAAGAATGGTTGGGTCACGTTACATATTCCCTAACTCAAGGATCCTGCACGAAAGTGTCACGGCCAGGATATCACGCTGCAGAGTTGAAGAATGCAGATGGCAGTGAAGGAAAACTTCTAGCGAGCAAAGCTGTTGTTCTATTGTTTGACGAGAAGCTAAACTCTGCTTCAATGATTGCATACGAGCTGGGGAAACAAATGGAAGATATCCAACACGTTAATCCTGGACAGATCCTTGTGTCTGTTATGGACCAACCCCTTTTCTCTCTGTCGAAGTATCCTGGACAGTGGATGTATCTTGCCCTCGGAGAGGAGAACCTGATACTCATGTTTGGCGGCATGCATACAGAAATATCAATGTTGTCGGTAATAGGGGACGTTCTTCAAGGGTCTGGTTGGATCACGGTATTGACACAGGCTGGAGTAGTTGGCCCTGGATTTGCTCAAGCAATGCTTCGAAGTAATCGACTGACAAAGCCCCGTTACTGCCATCAGGTCACAGTTGCTGCCCTCTGAAAGCTCAGAAAGGAAGCTCTAGAAAAGAATCCCGAGTTCATGGACGATGAGGGAGCTTGGCTATCAGCAATGAAAGAAAAGTCGTCAACATTGTACTTCGGGGATCTCGTGATGCAGATGGGGGTACTTCTCTTTGTCCAAGCACATCGCGAGGAAGACTTCGAACTGTACATCGAGGCCTTGGAACGGTTCATGCCATTATTCTTCAGCTTAGATCACACGCACTACGCCCGGTGGGAAAGTGTGCACGTCCGAGACATGCGGACTCTCCCGGAAACAATCAGACTCGAGTTTCTCGAGCATAAGAACTGTGTGATCCCAAAAAACACAGCAAAAGAACAAGGGTGTCAAAGGGGTAGGCAGGATCATCGGGGTCGCTGAAAACCCCAAGGCCATGGAAAGATGGTTCGTGTATGGACCGACACTGACTGAAGCCTTCACCAAGTTCAAGGGAGAAGTCCTGGGGATACACAAGGCAAAGAAACTCTGAAGCATCATGGAGAAGAGAAAACCGCACAGATTTTCTTCTCGCGGGACGTACAGGCTCTGGCGTCAACGACTGCGAAGCACAGGAACCCTTTCGGTTTCCACTTCCCTGAGCTTGTGACGGTGGGAAGCGACATCATTCCCGAGTCTTCCGTCAAATTTTTAAAGGAAATCGTCGCGCTTGACAAGGAGCAGTACTCTCGTTTCCAACAAGAAAGGTTCATTGACGGCTCGAAGCCAATCACAGACCCGGCTCCGAAGAACAGTGTAAAGATCTTTGCTGTACCCAAAGGAATAGTAATGAAAAAAAAGGCTTGTGCGAAAATTCGGTGTCTGATGCAGTCCTCTCTCTCTTTGGGAAGATGTACATTTCGGCTCAAAACCGGAAAGGAGACCTAAAGTAATTTTTCTCCTACGAGCTCTACGATACCCCCCCCCCATCCCTGGCAGTGAATGGATCCATGTTCCTGGGAACGAAAGCCGATTTCTTTGGATGTTTGCAGAAGGCTGTTATCGGTGCTGAGGAGCAGACAAATTATTCCCGATCCTTTGACTGCGTGACCTACGACGAATCTGTGATTCTGAGGCTGGTTACTCCAGACGCAACGGGCACGACGTTCGACAAATACGCTGAAGACTTTCTGAAGCACATCTTTTAGACTCATCGCCCAAGGATCAATCTTGTTTGAGACGAATATTGGACCGAAAGCCTGAAGGAGCACACCAGGGAGAAAAGTGGTTCTGGTATCAGAGGCGTTTTTAAGGTTTTGAATTGGTCGGGGCAAGTTATGCCACAGGGGGCCCTGGCCCCGTTTACCAGTTTTCCTTAATGGAAGTTCTCTAAAACTCTTTAATATTTTCACTAATCATCACTACATATTTAAGTAAAGTTATTTCAACCGAAGTAAAAAAAATACAAACAGCACTGATTTTTGTAAACTTTATTCAGGATGCAAATATATAGAGCATATAGGGCCCGGGGTAAGGGGAGCCCGTCGGAGCCGTATCCCGCTTGCCCTTATGTTAAAAACACCCCTGTCTGGCATGATGATCAAAGTGAATGGGAATGCCCGAGTGCCATCAGGAAACAAGTAGAGAGATTTTCTCCATGATGCTGCGAACAAAGCACATGTAATCCAGTTCATCAACTCGAAGGTCATGGCCATAAAGGAACTTCCAACAGGGGTCCAGAATATCTACGTTACATCAGGTATATAAAAAGTACAATATAATTACGCATGTATGCAATGGAATAGTTGGGTCTGATACTTTCAAAACAATAGGACAGCATTATGCATTATTTTTGGAGAGGTGATACATGTATCAGCTGCTTCTATTCTCCATCCTGTAACCTATTTTCCTTTTTTTTTCCAGGAACCCAAGTACTTCACTTGGAACCAGGATCCACCATATCAGTTTGTGACTATGAAGAGGCTGACTCTCGCATTGCCGTACATCTCCTTCATGCCGCAACAGAAGGTCTTGCAGTAATCAAGATGTGGTAATCCGACCCCCTCTTTTCACCACTAATATTTTATGAGCATTCCAAATCGTGTATCATTGTTTAGATTCATCTTAATTACTATTCTATTATAGTAAAAGGCCTAACTCTGTGTATTCAATCATTTTATTTTATTTTTTTTAGATTCGTTCCATGGACACTGATATGGCGATTGTTTTGTGCGGACAAACGGCTAGCCTTCCTCCAGGCGTTGAGGTATGGCTCGCGCTCGGGAGGAGCAATGGCTCGATGCAACTGTCTGGATGATTTCGTCGAAGGTTTAAATGCAGATATGGATTGTGTGGTCCCATTCTTCCACACCTTCAGAGAGAGAGAGAGATGAAAGCTTCCAAACCCTTAACGATTCGTATGCCGCCTTTACAACAAAGCCTTTGGACTGATACAAGTCAATCTCCTTCGGGAAGCGTTGTTCTACCACAAAACCCAAAAAGTAGAATGCCTTCCATCAACAGCGGATGCTATGTTCTCCATTCGAACAGAGCCCGATATCAGGAATCCATCTGGGCTAGAAGTGGCACTCCTCTTTTGGAAATGCCATCTCCAGAAGAGTACGGATGGAAGAAGGCTTTAGACACTCCCTCCTGGAGCCCCCGTTGCGTTGGATGTCCCAGTCACCTCTTGCACTCGCTTGCACGCGGTTGTGCACTTGTTCCTGCGAGAAGTGAGAACGAACGGATGAGCTCATGACTGTGACCTTCCGAATGCTTAATACAACTCTGTAGTGATGAGCACTTCCGATGTCAATAAAAACACTGCAAACCAATTCGTTTCATTGAGCCCTCCTGTTTGATATATCACACGATGAATTTTTTTTGTCAAAAAAGCTATAAAGAACCTTGGTCGTGACCTTGGTCATGGGTCAAAGTCACAGTTCAAGTCATCACAAGTATCATAGTTACCTTTGTATTATAGAGACGTTTGATATGATAGGTCACACGGCATAGTTTATGCTATTTTTAGAGAAAACAAACCCAGTGGTCACCTGATTCTCAATATGACCTCGTGCGTGTGACCTGGTGACCTGAGAGGTTGCACGTGTCCTACAAGGTGCCTTTATTTTATGACAAAGCTTATTTTAACACCAGTACCAGCTTTCTAGAACTCTGGGGAGCCGATCTAGCTTTTTTAGCATTTGACCTTGAAATCTTGATTGACTTTGACTTTGACCTTGGACTTTGACTTTGACCAAAAATTTGGACCCTTAGGGGTCAAAATTTTTCGGTCACCCCATAGAACATGTGTACCAAAATTCAAGCTTTTGACCACTGTTACGGCAAATTTGCAGATATTCCCTTGACTGTACGACGTGGCTCACAGAACACTAGCAGAAAAATAAGACCTGTCTTGTCTCCCGTTGGTGTTTAAACTGCGTACAGCTCAGTTACTCCTTCGTTCAGCTAATTTTAACCTGGTAATTGGGAACATGGAAATGTTGATTCATACACCTGCAGTTCCTCTCCCCACTTCGGTCATTATGTTATTGTGTAAGTATAGTCGTAGGTTGCATTCCTTTGAAACCGATAAGCTGTAACGTATATATTTCATAGGCCTGCCCCTTAACTCTAAAAGGCCAGTGTGGGATCGCACACATAGAGACTAGTGTGTGTTGTACATAATCCCATATGAAAGTTACATTTATAGGTTGAATTAAACAATTTATTGTTACGAAACAATAATAAAAATGAACTTGCGTACAATAAAACATACGCGTATCATTTCCAGAAAAAAACGTGTACTTTTATTGAAATAAGTTACGCTGGCTTTCTAGGGTAAAACGCCTTTACAAATCTTTGTATTTTTAAAGTCCATACTTTTTCCTACCGAATGTACGAGTATTTTTTAATTTACAGTATATCGTACTTAAGTGCTTTTTGTGTTGTTGTCCGTCTTCTGGCAGGACCATGTTACCGGCACACTTCACTCCATCGTTTTTTTATTATCAGGGTTCTCTCTCTATCTATCTATCTATCTATCTGTCTATCTATCAACCTATCTATCTATCTATACACACACACACACACACAGTTTTGTTTTTATCGAAACAAAAGCAAATATGTACCTCAGAGTTTATTCTTCAAAACGATACATTTACTTTTCTATAAAATCACCCTCCACCTCGATACATTTACGCCAACGATAACTGAGTTTTTGAAATCCATCCCGGTAAAACTCGGAGCTTTGACTATGAAACCAAAATTTCACAGCGGCCTTAACTTCTTCGTCAGACTCGTAGCGATTTCCAAGATGTTCTTTAAGTTTAGGAAAGAGGTGAAAATCGCATGGTGCTAAATCGGGGCTATATGGTGGATGCGGCGGCAAGACGCCGATGGTGAGTTGCAGATCCTCAATTACTTCTCGCGTTTGAACACTGGTGTGAGGCCGCGCGTTGTCATGGTGAACAATGACTGCGTTTTTGTGGGTGTGCGAACCTTCTGATCCGTTTTTTCAACTTCTTCAGAGTTTCAATATAACGTGCGGAGTTGATTGCTGTCCCTTTTTCTGTAAAGTCTTTGAGAACAACACCATTGATATCCCAAGAAACAGTCATCATCACTTTTCCAGCCGATTTTTGAACTTTGAATTTTTTTGGTTGCGGTGAATTTTGTGCCGATATTCCATGGATTGCCGTTTTTCAGCGTCATAATGATGGACCCACGTCTCGTCTCCTGTCACAATGCTGTGCAGAAATTCATCTTGATTTTCGAAGCGCTGCAGATTTTCTTGGCAAATGCGTAGTCTCTCAGTTTTCATCTCGGCAGTGAGCATGCGAGGCACCCATCTGGCGCAGACCTTTCGGTAACCAATAATAATGATGTGTCCCACTCGCTCTTTGGAGATATCGAGCATTGCAGCAATTTCATTTTGTTTAATGCGACGATTTCCACGAATCAGTTCGTCAACGTTGTTCCGATGAGACTCGTCGGTTGCCGTTACAGGCCTTCCACTTCGCAGTTTGTCTCGCATATCTTCTTGCCCTGCTTCTCCTTCTTTACACTGCCTCGCCCAACGTCGAACGGTACTCACATCAACACACTATTTGCCATACACAGCTTGCACTCGCCGATGAATGTCCATGGGAGCTACACTTTCCGCGGTCAAAAATTCAATTACGGCACGTTGCTTGAAGCGAACGTCTTTACTTCTTTCAATTGTAATCGATACTGAACCAACGTGTGGAATGAATGAGGCTATATTAGGCTATAACACAAAACCGGTTTTATCTGGTTACCTCTACACAATGTGGAATGGGGTGGGGATATCATGTTACAACACAAAACCGGGTTTTATCTGGCTCCCTCTACACAATCCAAAATTATTCAAGTTGAGGCATTACTTTTCAGCCCACCCTCGTATATACAGTGGCTTCTAAAATTACTTGGACCACCCCCAGATTTTTCTATTTTTTGGATAAATCCCAGAGAAGGTAGCAATTCTTGATAACAATTACTCCTCTGAGACTACGTGTGTCTAGACACATCGCAAAAGAGCAAATACCCATAAACGGCTTATCTTAATCCTTTGAAAACCTCTTCTAAATCTCATTCCACGTCAAATATGTAGGTGGTCCAAGTAATTTTAGCAGCCACTGTGTGTATATTTATTTATTTATTTATTTATTTATCTCCTTCTATATTTGTCTTTTTTATTTTATATTTCAGACCATTTTCTTCCCCTTTGAAGGAGGCTTTCCAAACACTCCCTATCCATCTACTACCCAGATCCATTGTTCCTTAATTTCGCTGAGAAGTGATGTTACGACATTGGTCACGAAGTACCCCTGTTAAAGAGATAATAATGAGTTATTTAGATGAGGATTCCTCGGTTTATGCAATATGTAGGAACGAGATATACCAACGAAGTTTCTTCAGAGTGGCAAACGAAGGAAGGAGGAGGCCAAGGGCGAGTGCCCACAAATCGTCCGCACCTATACAGGAAGAAGAGAGCCAAAATTAAGGTTCAGGATTTTTGAGATGCCTGCATATTCTGCGTTTGAAAGATTAGAGGTCATAGACAGGAGGAAAGATGGATTGAGGAAGATTGTTCCAGATTTCACCGGTTGAGTAGATGAAAGAGTGAAAATACCGATTAACTCTTGCGTTCGATAGTTGGACAGAAAAGGAATGAGAAAGTGTAGAAAGTCTGGTGCTGCGTGCTCTCCTTAAAGGAGGAGGAGTTAGAGAGTTCAGTTAGAGAGTTCAGAAGAGCAATGTCCGTTATAATAGCGATAGTAAAATTAGAATGGGGCAGCAGTACGGCGAAGAGAGGAAATTGAAGACAGTCCAGTAAGAGGTGGGGAATTGATAAGAAGAAAAGCCTTTGATTCCATCTAGTCAAGTAGAGCTGTGTGGGTTGAGACCAGGGCCGCCGAGAGCTGTCCAGGGCCCCGGGGAAGGATTGATATATGGGCCCCCCTATTTACTCAGTATTTTATTAATTAATGTTTTTTGTGTACATAACAAGCAAACTGATTATATGTCCAAGTAACTATTCAAAACATACAGTATGAATAAACAACTCAGAGGAAAATAACCATTTTATTTTTCGAATCAATTATATTAATTCTATCACCATACAATTTACAAATGCAGTACCAATCCATGCAGGCACGACAATTGTTTACTGCAAGATTTTCATAATTAGAAGTGTACTTTCTTTGCCTTCTCTCTAGCAAAGTGGTAAATGATTCTGATGAAATTTAAAGTACGGGCTAACTGGCTTTCAATTACAATGGTTCCCAGATCTGTCAGTCAGTCTTGGGCATTGGTGGACCGCAGATAATATTTTAGCTGTTTCAGTTTGACTATGATAATCTCTTTAAAATGTATGTTCATTAATTATATTTCCGCTCTGTTATTTAATCAATTGCTTTATTAATATTTTTAGATTTTATCCCCCTCTTTCCGGGCCCCGGGGACTTATCCCGGCTTCCCCGCCCTCTCGGCGGCCCTGGTTGAGACAGTGAGACACCCCACACATGAGAAGCCTACTCCATGCAGGGGCGAACAAGACCCCTCTACAGAGACAGCAACTGATTGGGGGTGAAGAAACTGCCGAGCTGGAACAGCACACCTACCCTCTTAGAGGATGTTTTGGAAAGAGGATGTATGTGATCTTTCAAGAAAAGATCACGCGAAAAGGAAATGCCAAGAATAGTAAGAGAAGAGGAAGGATTTAGTTCTGTATTGTTGAAAAGAAGAGGATAGTCGTGTGTAAGATTGTAACGAGCAGACAGATGAAGGAACTGAGTTTTTGAGGCAGTGAAAGCCATGAGGTTTTCTCTGCCCCAATCAGAGATAGTAAAATGATTAGAGGTCAAGTGTACCATAGTCGTTCCACGCGAAGCATGGAGTGACTGTTGAGAGGGACGCTTTATGAAGCTGGTGGAGAAGTGAAGAGTGGAATCATCGGCATAGGAGTGGATAGGACAGGAAATGAAGTGCGACTTACTAGATCATTGATAAATTAAAGGAAAAGAATGGGTGACAGTACAGAGCCCTGAGGAACACTACTATTAATAGCTTTAAGAGAAGAGCAGTAGTCATCTACAAGAGCAGCTATAGATTGGGCAAAAGGGCAATAAGAGATGAAGGCACAGATAGAAGGATAGAAACTGAAGGAGCGCAGTTTGGAAATTAAGGACTTGTGCCAGACTCTATCAAAAAAATTTGATATGTCTAGCGCAATAGCAAAGGGTTCACCGAAATTCCGAAAGGAGAATGACCAAGAGTCAGATAGATATGCAAGAAGATCGCCAGTAGAACGTCCCTTGCGGAATCCATACTGACGATCTGAAAGAAGATTGTGAGAAGAGAGGTGTTTAAGAATTTTCCTATTAAGAGTAGATTAAAAAATTTTGGAAAGGGAAGAAATCAAAGCAATTGAACGATAGTTGGAGGGTTGAGAGCGGTCACCCTTCTTTGGGACAGGCTGAATGAAAGCCAACTTCCAGCAGGAAGGAAAGGTACCAGATGAAAGACAAAGACGAAAGATTTTGTCTAGGCACGGGGTCAGCACAGAAACACAGTTCTTGAGAACAACAGGAGGGACACCATCAGGACCGTACGCCTTTTAGAGTTGAGCCCAGGCAGAAAAGATATCTTTGGAAAAGATTCTAATTTCGGACACAATTAAGTCAGACGGAAGAGGAGATGGAGAAACAGCACGGGAATCTTCCAAGATTGAGTTGGCGGCGAAAGTCTGAGCGAAGAGTTCAGCTTTATCAGGAAAACAGACGGCAAATGAGCAGTCGGAATGGAAAAGAGGAGGGAAAGAAGAAGTAGTAAAGTTGTTGGAGAGGGTTTTGGCTAGGTGTTAGAAAGAGCGAGAACAATTAGAATTAGATACATTTTCACATTTTTGCCTGATAAGCTTATTTTAGTGAAGTTATGTTATTGAATAGATATGTAAATAAAACATTAAGTAACATTCGTCTTTTAACCCGTTCACGCGCGGTTAAAACAGAACAATATATTGAATTGCCATTCAAAACTGACTAAGAAAATATATATCTTATGTTGTGCAAATTTGTTCAAATGTACTATTTTTAATAAAATATATTTCCTGGTTTGGCTATAATGTACTTTTTTCATAAAATATTTTTCCTGATTGGGCTAGTTTTTCGCTACTCTGCGACTTAATTAGTTGGTTGGATTTTGTTCTGGCTATTTTTTTTTTCAAATTGGATTCAGTTTAGTGGTGTCTGTGATAGAATTATGATGTGCCATTCGTGTGATTTTGACTTTGAGAACTTGATTCGTCATGTGCCCTAGATGAAGACAAAGGATTAGATGTTTTTATCAATTACGGCATTATTCTCTCATCCTTAACTTGCCCGAAATGAGAACAGTGAGTGCCTAATACGAAAAGATCAGAAGATATTTAGGTGAAATAACCAATATTAACCTGTTAGGTTAATTGAATGCCGAGTTAGGTTAATTGAATGGCCGGTTAGGTCAATTGAAGGCCTGATTAGGTTAATTGAATGCCCAGTTAGGTCAACTATACACCCTTGATGATTGGTTAGGTTAAGTCGTGATATTTTCGCTAGTTTAAATGAAAATGATGAGAGCAAACTTTTCTGGTTAAATTTGAGGTGTTTTGTACGAAACGGCCATCCGTTTCCTGTGCAAATGCGTAGTTTTCAAGATGACGATATCTCGAAAACTACGCATTTGCACAGGAAACGGATGGCAGATTCGTGCAGAACACCTCAAAATTTACCAAAAAAGTTTGCTCTCATTATAAAAAGAGACTGGGTCAAAAAACGAATAATTACCTGACAATTATATACGCCGGTGGTTCCCAGTTTCGGTTAATATTCGTTTTTTGACCCAGTCACACCCAGCTATAACAGCAATATATATTGAATAACCAATCAAAGCTGAATAAGAAAATATATATATTATCTTGTGCAAATTTGTATAAAATGTACTGTTTTAAAAAATATCTTTTCTACTTTCTAATATGTATGTATATAAATTTCGGTTGGTTTGTTTATTTGGGCTACCTTTTTTGGACTTTTTTGGAGATTTTTCTTGGCTTTTTTTGGCTACTTGGCTTTTTTTTTGCTACTTTTTCTTGCTTTGGCTACTTCTTTCTGTTTCTTGTTAGTGGTAATTTTCGTTCTACTGGTATGACGTGTCAATCTTGTGAACTTGATTTCGAAGACCTAATCCGCCTTGTTGGCCTCGATGAAGATAAAAGTTTAGATTTTTTTTCCAATCACGGCATAATTCCGACATCCGTGATTTGCCCTAAATGTAATACTGCCTGTATTTTAAGACAAGACTCGAAGGTGTTTAGGTGCCGTAAAAAAATGGAAGGATGTGAAATCGTGGGTTTTACGTGCTGGGAATAGACGTCCTCATTACCGGAAATATTTCGCACGATACTTGTTCCTGGCAGAACATCCTGACGATTCTACAGTTCTGCATCACTTCCTTACTGCAATTGCAGAACTATATCCTCCAAAATAAGGTGACTGGTTAGGTTAGGTGGTTAGGCTAAGTTAGGTTAGGCTAAGTTAGGTTAGGTTGTGTTTAGCACGAATGCAAACTTTTCTGGTCGATTTTGAGGTGTTTTGCATGAATCTGCCATCCGTTTCCTGTGCAAATGCGTAGTTTTCGAGATGACGATATCTCGAAAACTACGCATTTGCACAGGAAACGGATGGCAGATTCGTGCAGAGCACCTCCAAATTGACCAGAAACGTTTGCTCTCATTATAAAAAGAGACTGGGTCAAAAGACGAATAATTACCCCAGTTTCTTCTGGATCAAGGTACCCCAGTGCCATCTGTTCTTTCGCGGCACTCTGGAAGATTTTCGTCTTCCACTGTTCAACATTTAGTTCTAGCTCCCTCCTCCCCTCCCTTCCAACACTACGTAGCTTCAAACTGAGCGTATACAGTTTCAGTATGAACGTTATAAATCGCGAGTGTTTTGCTTCATTTGAAATTTGCATATTTTCACTAACTTTTCAATTTTCATTTACTTATTTTGGTAATTTTCAGGAAAATTTCGTGGCACCCTGTTGAGATAACATTGTCACTCATAGGCTGTTGATTTTATGATTTTGTCTCCGACAAAAGTCGGTTTTCACAAATTGCTAAACGTAATTTCCAATAAAATGTCACATTTTTCATTAGTATGAAATGAATAGGTATAAAAATTTGTAATTTTCAATTCCAGTAAAAATTGAGTAGAAAATGGCGATGTATTTTTTAAGTCTGGAGCAGGGATGGCCAACTTCCGTTGGTTTATGGGGGTAAGGGGTCACTTTGTTTCACTCCCAGTGGTCCGGGGGCTGGACCTCTATAGTGAAATTTCCAAAAAAATGCATAAAATATTTCAAGAATTTAATGTTAACTGGTTTATTTTTATTTTTAGGGTTTTTTTTTTGGCGGTTTATGATAATTTTGTACCCTTTATTTGTTGGGAAGTTTCTGACAAATATTTTTAAGGAGGGGGCCGAGCAAAACTGCCTCACGGGCCGGATGCGGCTCGCGGGCCGCCAGTTAGCCATCCCTCTTTTGGATGAGAATTTAAAAATTCTAGTATTAAGAATTCCCAAAAAGGAATTTAAGCAATGAGTTACATATTAATGATTGTTAAAATAAATTATTTACAGAATTTAACTCAATTTACAGAAAACTTTCCATTGTTAACAAATTCATATTTATTGTTTCCAAAAGTAAAAAAAATGCTAGAGGTAAGAATGCCTTAAGTAATAATGCCATAGGATTCAACATGTCACATGGTAAAATGGCATAACTTAGGTTAGGTTAGGTGAACCTAATTAACTAATACTAATAGTGCTATATTAATACTACTGTGGCATTTTGCTGTATGGTATTTTTACCCCATGCCATTATTACCTATGACATTATTACCTATGACATTTTTACCTATGATAAATTCAGACATATTACATCAATCTCTTTATTCCAGAATTACAGTATTTGATACAACTAAAAAGAAACAAACTGAAAATTCCTATCAAAAGTACATTAAAAAGACACGGTTAAACACTTACATACAGGATGGCCCAAAAGTCTGTTGCCCCTCAAAAAAAAGTTTAGAATGCGTCGAGGCAACAGACTTTGGGGCCACCCTGTATGTATTCTAGCAATCATGATATTGCGAAACATTAGCAAACATGTTCACTTTTACTCATCTTCTAAACTAGAGGAAAATTTCTCTCTTTTCAGAATCATCTAAGTAAAAGCTTGTGTAGATTTTCGCTCCAAAAAAAAAAAATCCTTGATCGAAAAATCTCATTTTGAGCAAAAATTTGAAAGGAATTCTTAGCAATTGATCATGGGCTAATATTTGTTTTTGGTAATGACAAAGATGCACTTGTGTCAGGATTAAAATTTGTTCGGGTTACAGAGGTTAGGTTAAGTTAAACTACACATATTCATTTAGTTATAATAATAATAGCAATCAGACAGGAGGACCGAAATGTGGCCAGACTGATGAGGTCCAATGCGCTAATGTTTGGATTATTATTAGCCAGCACCATTGGGATGGCGAACCCACGTCCTCAGTGCCTTCGCTTCGCTCAAAGGGATTATGTACGTCTATACAGTACAGTATGTGTACATTTTTTATAAAAAGTTCATAATATTATTAACATCACCTATTTGTAAGTTAAATTTAATAAGTATATGTGTATCTTTTCAGGATTTCGGTGAAACTTTTGCTACTGCGCTAAACATCAAAACTTTTGATAGAGTCTGGCACAAATCTTTAATTTACAAACTGCCCTCCTTCGGTTTCTCTTCTTCTATCTGTGCCTTCATCTCTAATTTCTTTTTTGGCCTAGCTATAACTGATGTTGTAGATGGCCACTGTTCTTCTCCTAAAGCTATAAAGAGCGGTGTTCCTCAGGGTTCTGTACTGTCACCCAGTCTCTTCCTTCTACCCTATTTATCAATGATCTTTTAAGTCGTACTTTGTGTTCTATCCACTCCTGTGCCGATGATTCCACTCTTCACTTCTCCACCCCGCTTCACAAAGCGCCCTCCTCAACAGTCACTCCATGCTTCGTGTGAGACAGATATGGCCCACCTGACCTCCGATCTTTCTACTATCTCTGACTGGGGCCGAGTTTTAAAAGCTTGTGGCTTTCATTGCCTCAAAAACTCAGTTCCTTATTTGCCTAATGGTCACGATTAACCCCTTACCTTCAACAACACAACTAAATCCTTCTTCTTCTCTTAACATTCTTGATACTTCCTTTTCTCGTGATTTTTTCTGGAAAGATTGCATATCCTCTTTTTCTAAACCACCTTCTAAGAGGTTAGCTGTGTTGTACTGTAAAGGGGTCTTGTTTGCCTCTGTGTGGGTTGGCTTAACCAACGCAGCTTTACTTGACTAGGTGGAAAAGCTGACCAAAAGCTTTTCATTTCATCAATTCCCCCGTTTTTTACTGACTGTCTTCAATCCTTCTCTCTTCGCCGCAGTGTTGTGTCATTCTCTCGTTACTATCGCTGTTATAACTGACACTGCTCTTCTGAACTCTCTAACTGCATGCCATCTTCTCTAAGGAAAGCACGCAGTACCAGACTTTCGACACATTCTTATTCCTTTTCTGTCCAACGCTCTAATCCTAATGCAAGTATTAATCGGTATTCTCAATCTTTCATCTACTCAACCGGTCAACTCGGAACAACATTCCTTAATCCATCTTTTCCCCCTGTCTATGAACCTTCAATCTTTCAAACGCAGAATGTCCAAACATCTTTAAGACTCTGGACCTTGACTTCGGCTCTCTCCTTCTCTTTCTATGAGGTTGGGGCATTTTTCCGGGCCCTCGCCCTTTGCCTCTCCTTCCTGCCTAAAAGAAATTGCATATATATAATAGTTACATAATTTTAAACCCATACCTTAAACCAATGGTTCCCAACCTTTCTGGTTCAAGGCATCCCATTTTCCTCTGTTTTGTCGCTGTACCCCGTTGGATTTTCTTCTTCCACCGTTCAACATCCAGGTTCCCTCACCCCTTCCCCACCCCCCGAACACCACCCATTATCACTTAACTTCAAACAGAGCCTATAAAGTTCCCTTACTGACGTAATAAATTGAGAATGTTTTGTCTGATTGGAACTTTGAATATTTTCAGAAACTTTTAAATTTTTTAATGACTTAATTTTGTCATTTTCATTAAACTTTTCTTCTACAGGGTGGCCACGAAGTCCCTTTGCCTGAAAAACAAGGGCAACATACAGATATGCTGTAATTTCACTGCGAAGGGACTTTGTGGCCACTCTGTACCTCTTGGAAGTACTTATCTCGGAAGTACTCCTGTTGGGAAACAGTGCTTTAAACTTAACATTACCTGTTAATTATGTCTGTAGTTGGGGATACAGTATAAACCAGTGTTTCTCAGCCGGATTTTCCCCACGACCCCTATGTCAGGGGTCTTAGATCGGCGCTACCCCTTATCATCATACAGGGGTAAACAAATTCACGAAGCAGGTTTTTGTTTTGTCTTTTGTTTTTTTGCGCACAAATCACTACAAACTACGACCCGGGCGTTCGCGATCCACCGTGTGAGAAACACTGAGGTAATCTTGTAGTTTAAACGTCACAAATTCATTTTTTTTACCTTTATTTTTATTTTTTTTTTTTTTTATTTTATTGTTTTATTTATCTTTTGATTGTAAGTTACGTCGTTGCGTACATCTACGCAACATCTACGTCCATCTACGCAACATCCACCTTTGACGTCCTGCCACGTTTAAAACGACCTCTTACAATAAAAATAAAAAAGAAATTAATTTTCGACGTTTAAACACAACTTAAAAGTACACTTAACCTAACCTAACCTAGACTGTGATCTAAATAAAATCAGTTTTACTGTTTTTTTATTTCAATAATTTCTGATGTTAAACTACATGATTACCAACATTCATTCATAAGCCATTTTGGTTACAATTTTTTCCTAACTACTACAGGGTAATCCATTGAAATAAGTTCCGAAAAAATAAGTTGTTACATAGTTGTTGTTATTGTTTAGGGGGGGGGAGGAACACTTTTTTATCACCCTGTATTTTAAAATTAAAAAGTTCTTGATGATTTGGAAACCTTTTTGTAGTTCCATGGATTCTCGCTGTAACATACTGGTTGGTATAGGTAAAATTAATCATATCTTATTGGTCTTTGCTAAAAATATTCTCTTTGTTTGCTTCGTATTGTATGAAAAAGTGTATGAACCATTACATTCCTCTTCTCCCTCCTCCTTGGCTTTTTTTTTCCTGTTTTCGAAGAGTTTCAATACCCGCACTTTCTCTCATGACCATTAATAGTGTCAAGTAGCTTTTTCCCTTTTTATTTTAGTTCATGCTTACGTATTCAAATTTCTGCCATTTTCTCTAATTGTTTTTCTAACCTTTTTCTCTAATTTTTGTTTTCATATCTCTTTACTTTTACCTTTTTTTACCTCTTTATTTTCCCTGAGAGGGGTCTAATAAGGATCGGAATCGCGTATAATCGCAGGCGCCAATCGGCCAAATGAAATCATAATAAAATAATCGTATTAATCACTACCACGTAACCGCAGTGCGCGCATTTGGGCTCGTTTAGGAGCATTGGGCGCCTTCTCTCGCGCCATCTTAGAACCATTTCGGGGGCCAGGAAAGACGGCGGACGAGGCAGATTTCTCCTTTGGGACCAATCAGGATCCGAAGTTCTCTTTTGAAGAAATTTACTCCTTAGACCATTCTTCGTTTGGTCTCTTATCTTTATATCTCTTAATTATAGACTGTTTTATTGTGAGAAGCGGAGAAAGAGGCGATTTGGTGGTCAGATTGTTTCCTAACGAGTCCTGTTAACGACTATTTCGTAATCGCTTTTCAAGGAGGTCGAAAAGAGACGCGACTTGTTTCCAACGAACGTTCAAAAACCGGAAGGATTTTTTTCTACTTTTTGGTGAATTTATTTCGAAATACGTCTTTTACAAACTTAGTGGCCTAATATATATATATATATGTATATATAGTGTGTGTATTTGTGTGGGAAGAAGAGAAACAGGGAGCTAAGAAAACATTGCAGTGTTAATCACGAGCAGTTGTCTCGAACACTGTTAGAAAACTTCTTTTCTCTTTCTAGTACAAAGAAGTGCTACTGATCAGACAGGTTCCACGCACAGATGCAAACTTAACAACGTAAACGTATTACAGTCATTACACAATAGCGTGTAGCGTCATGAGCGACCTGGAGGCACATTTCAGGTTTTGCACAATCAACCTTGCTGATTTCAGAAAAGAAATAAAAAATTTTAGGCAACAAGCAGAACACCACCTTTTTCGCATGTAAAAAATACAAAATTCTTGTTAATTACAGTTGACAACACTGACTGACATGGTACTTCTGGCAGCTTTCTAATTATTCTCAGTGAGTCATCCCCTGGAATTTCTTAGTTCTACGCTAGCTCGCTTGAGAGAAACAAGTGTTTTATCTGTGGATGGGGTGTTCAAAAACCCCAAGGTACTAACGAAAGGTGCGTTTTGTGATATATACATTATACACATTTCTTTGTTTTGTTGTGTTTTACATTGTTTATAAGTTTGTTATATGTCTTAGGGTATATATATATACACCTGTGGATATTTATATACATAATACATATGTGTGTGTGTGTGCAGTATATTTTTATATATATGTTGGTAAACTTATTGTTTACCAATAAACCAAGCCTTATATATATATATATACTCATAATCATATATATTTTTTATTTATACGTTTGTGTTTTTGTTTGTGTTCCTGTGTGATACTTGTTGAATTTTGCTGGTACAATGAGCACGCAAAGAACACGGGGATCTGCCAGCCACATTGTCTTTGGTTCTCCACTATCGGAGCTTCCTCTGTCTGAACTTCCAACCCGTATACAAGTTGCAAGGCATTTCCTCTTCTTGAAGGAGAACAAGTACACCAGCAACAGGGAGATTCTTCCGGAGGTATGCCAAACACTCATTGACCTTTGGAATCGTGCTAACATTCCATCACAGCCAATCAAGAATGTGAAGACCAAGCTGCTCCGATTGATGGAAAAAGGCTCACAAGCATCGAAGCAAGGCAAGCAGGCCACAAAAACCAAGACGTTCGAGGAAAGCCTGAATCAATTGTTTGACATAGCTGTCTGCCAATGCGATGATCTGTCTGCATGCCACTGTGAAAAAGAAATGAAAGTTCCACGACGAGAGCATGCCTTTCTGATCGACCAGAGAACCACGCGGATCATGCAGATCAGTCGGGTGATGATGGAGAGAAGGAAGTCAAGAGAGGATCGGATGCAAGAAAGACAAGAAGAAGAGAATAGAAGAAAAACGGAACGGCAAGAGGTAGCATCCTCTGCAGATGTGGTCGAATCAGCTCAAGCAGAAGCAGATTCCAGTGGTGAAAGTGTTGGTGATGAGTGGATGGGTGATAGTTCCCAGGAGGACAGGAACATCACACCGATTCCCACTGTTGATTTGGAAGCTGACCGGTATGGTGTATCGAACAGGGCTGCTGCAGCTATCAGCACTGCAACATTGGTTGACTATGGCATCATTAGTCCTGATGATCAGATAAACGTAATTGACCACCACAAAGTATGGAGAGCACGGCAGAAGGTACGGAGGGATCTGAAGGAAGCAGTAACTTACCACGATGTGGAAGTCACTGCTTTATTTTTTGATGGGCGGAAAGACATGACACTTGTCAGAGAAAAAGGGGAACAAATGGTACAGCACAAAGAAAGTTGAGGACCACTATGTGCTGGTCGGAGAGCCTGGAACCTTCTATCTAAGCCATCTGACACTGGAACGAGGAACTGGCACTGTCATTGCGGATGGACTTCAAAATGCGATTGAAGGAATGGGTATTGCAGACAAGATAATTGCAGTGGGAGCCGACAGCACAGCCACAAACACAGGGCACAGAAGTGGAGCAATACACCTGCTAGAGTGCCGCCTGGGTCGCCCTTTGCACTGGTTCATCTGTAGTCTGCATTTAAATGAACTCCCACTGCGCCACTTGTGCAAGAAACTCATCGGCCCAACAGAATCTGCAATTCAATGGAAAGGACCAATTGGCAAAGCTTTGGCCACATGTGAAAGTTTGCCACTTTCCTCTAGAGGAATTCAATGTATTGCTGATGGCCACACTCTCCTGGATGTTGACCTTACTGAATTGAGTCGTGACCATGCCTACCTCTACAGAATGATGAAAGCGATAAGGACTGGTGTCATTAATGAAGATCTTCTACGAGAGAAGCCTGGACCAATCTCCCATGCAAGATGGGTTACAACTGCCAGCAGAATTTGTCGGCTATATGTAGCGATGGCGCAGCCAAGTGATGAACTGTATTCACTCACACAGTTTATCGTGTGCCACTATGGACCCATGTGGTTTAGCATCAAGTGCCATCCAAGGTGCACAGATGGCCCAAAACATTTCCTGGAGCAAATCAAGCTGCTACGATTACTGCCACCAGCTAGCAAGACTGTCACATGGCCTTTGATCCAAAGAAATGCATATTGGGCTCACCCTGATGTTCTACTGGCAATGCTTGCAGATGTAGATCAAGCAAACCGGAAATTGGCCATCGATGTAATCAAAACCATTCGACGAGCTCCCAAACCTGCTCAACAGCAAGTCAGAGAATTTCGGCCACCAAAGATCAAACAAAGTGCTCAGAATTTGAAAGATTTACTTCCACCAGTGGAGGAGTGCACAATGGAACCACCACTCACGAAGCAGTTCTCTGTCGAACAACTCGATAAGATCACTGAAGAGCCCCTTGTTGTCCGGATACCATGTTACTCCCAAGGTGTAGAACGCTGTGTTAGGATGGTAACTGAAGCGTCTGGGGCAATGTATGGAAAGGATTCAAGAGATGGTTACATTAGAGCAGTACTTAAATCCCGTGACTTTATGCCGTCATTCAAAACTAAACAAGATTTTAATGTATCACTTACTAAATAAAACTATCTAGTCTACCTACCTACCTACAGCATACTGTATATGTTTATTCCAAAAATACATTTTTCTATTTTTCCTGAAAAGCAGTACATTGTAAGGGGTCAAATGATAGTTCAAACCCTAGGAAAGCAAGCGTCCAAAAGTTATGGGTAACTAGCAATTTTCACGATTTTCACATGCAAAAAAGGAGGTGTTGCACTTGTCACAAGAAAATTTTGTTTTCATTTTTGAATTTAGGGAGGTCAATTGTACAAAACCTGAAATGTGCCTCTTGATCCGTTACACTTTGCCCAATGACGCTAAACGCTATTACACAAAGTTCAATAAAGTACTTTATCGTAAGCAATGACGTCAACAGCAAGCCGTTGACATCCTCCCAAAGTGCAAATGAAACCTATCATATACCTCAAAATAGTTTTGTATTTTGTTACAATTTCGTTAACATTTATTACATTAACATTAAGTTAACATTCAAAAAATTATTATTATTAGCGGAATACTTCAATCATCGTTTATTATTTATATGAAAAACATGTTTACATCAAGTGTTCACCAACGGTTTCTTCAATTGTGATGAATACTAAGTGTATGCAATAATTACTAATGTTGCGAGTGTCCTCAGTGTGGAACACTGTGTTTCCCTATAAGTAAAGTGAGGACGCTGAGGTCGGGATTTCGAACCTCGATGATGCTGGTTATCAATAATCCAGGCGTTAAGTAATGGGTAGCATTATATAGTTGGCCTGAGCGCTGTGCCAGTTTCCGGTCCGCCTCACGGATTTTTATCACTAAATATTATTCATAAAATTTACAACAGGTATTTAGTGATCATTTATCCTGAAGCTGTATTAATAGTGACTGTATTTATTATGAACGTTATCAGTTCAGTATTTTACTGTAAATACACTTACATTCTATGAAATATGAAAGGTGACTTAGTTATTTTAAGCAACTGTACTTCAAATGACAGAATCCTTTAGAAATTGAATCTTAATTGCAACACCTCATATATATATATATACACATAAATACATACATACATACTTACGCACGTACATACATATTTACATGCAGCCATATAACCATACATACATAGATAACCTCAATTAAAAGATAGGGCACCGTCACAAAGTTGGGAAAATGTGTCTCGGGGGTAAAAAAAAAAAAAAAAAAAGAAATTAATTTTGCAAAAATATTCTTAGCAAAAATTGTTATTGAAAATATGATAACATTTTAATGTTTGGTGTAATATTTTTCATTCGTTTTTGTTCCTCCTTTAACTGTTCGAGGCATATTGTCTACAATCAGCACAGGTGTGCTGTACCGGCTCCACACTTTCTTCACCTCTGTGAGCTTTCGATTGCGGCTAACACAGCTAGTTTTTTTGTTTTTTTAACTCTGTGAAAAGCGTGGCCGTTCAGAGCAGCATTTACAGACGTCTTGTACGGTGCCTTTGGTTGGCTTCGAATTTGTTTCTCAATCGTGCGAGTGTGAGGCGTGTTTGTGGTGGTGACCCCCTCCCCCCCCCCTACTTTTCATTTGCGCCTCTTTAGCATTCTCAAACTTCCAAGACCATTTTACTATCTACTTACATTGATCACAAGACAACCTCACGCTCGCCATTTTGGCCACACACTGGAAACACATGGCGTCAGCGGTATGCTGCTGCACTGCAAGGTACGGCCATCAGTGGACTTTCGAATAAAGCACATCTAAACTCTGAGTGACAGCATGCTTTTGTATATTACGTATAAAATGAGTATGCATCTTTAGGAGACTATATATATATATTATATATATATATATATATATATATATATATATATATATATATATATATTGACAGGGTGGTCCAAAAGTCCCTATCTATTTTGCTGAAATAATGATATTTCTATTTTATTTTCTGCAGGCTATAGATGATCTACAGATCTACAGAAGCTAAGGCTAGCAAAGACCCTAAGATCCACTCTAAGGTTAACCCGAGAGAAAAGAAAGAGGAGAGGGTTAAAAGAGGAGAGTAAGGGGTTAAAAGAGGAGAGTAAGGGGGTTAAATAAGTTGCAAAACCTATCATTCGTGGGTTAAAATTCATTCAGAAAAAGAGAAAGAAAGACTCCCCATCATCACCCGCCGGCCACTGCCGACAAGTCGGAAAAATAGTCGAAGAGAATAGGAAAGGGGTGAAAGTTGAAAAGAAGTAAAATTAAGAACGTTTACAAACCATGCAAATACAGTTTTAACTCACTGCCATACCATGCAAACTACAGACATGCAAATAAGGAGAGTTACAGACATGCAAGTAAGGAGAGGATAAGAAAAAAAAAAAAGGTAGGTAAAGTATAACAAAAAGGGGGTTAGTTTACGCTACGAGCCACAACTACGTTCGTGTTAGCCTAATTTTTTTTTTTTAATAATAATTTTATTGCTGGCATCACACGCTGGCATGTCACAAGCTGGTATTAATCGTCAACAGACTCATCCTCGACCGCCACCCCAGAGCTCCTGTTGCCAATTGTTTTTTTTATTTTAAACAACGTTAATATTTTTAAAATGCCTATCTAGACGGTTTTTAAACACATTAACGCTGGTAGAGTTCACGACTGAAGCGGGAAGATTATTCCATTTATCAATTACTTTAAACGTAAAGAATTTTTTAGCGCTATTAGTAATGAAACGTCTGCCACGCAACTTAAATCCGTTATTACGAGTATTGCTGTTATCGAAAGTGAACAGTTTGTCAAAATTTACGTTATCGATTTTATTAACGATTTTGAAAGCTTCAATAAACTCCCCCCTTAATCTCCTAGTTCGAGTGAATGCAAATCTAACTCTTTAATCCTATCTTCATAAGGCTTTTTGCGCAATGACGGAATTAGTTTCGTGGCACGACGCTGAACTCTTTCTAACCTATCAATATCCTCACGCAAATATGGGCACCAAAACTGAACTGCATATTCTCAATGATGGATGTACATTGTACAAGAACGTGTGATGGTAGTAATTAAAAAAAAATTCGAAAGATTTCACAAACCATGACCTACAGACAAAGCAATTCGCGAGCTGGTCAATAAACTTAAAAGAACAGGATCTGTTCATGATGAAGCAAGATCTGGACATTGAGGTACCTCTCAAGAAAATATCGAATTGGTAAGAGATGCCTTTGAAACAAATCCTAGAATGCCAACTCGCACAGCATCACGTATATTGAGCACACCAAAATCGACTGTTCCAAGGATTTTAAAATCAACATTAAAAAAAGAAAAGTTACCATATTCAAGTGCTACACGAGTTGCACGAAGAGGATTATCCAAGACGAGCCGCCATGTACACAGAATTGATTGAAAAAATTCATACCGAAAACTTATTAAACCACATTATCTTCAGCAATGAAGCGACATTCCACACATGCGGAAAGGTTAATCGACATAATTGCCGTATCTGAGCTAGTGAAAAACCAACCGAGTTCTATGAATGGGAGAGAGATTCTCCTAAAGTTAATGTCTGGTTGGATATGACAAGATCGAAGATTTACGGACCTCTTTTCTTTGCAAAAGCTACGGTAACAGGGTCATATATCTTAACATGCTTCAGCAGTTTCTTGAACCCCAGCTTCGTTCAGATAGCATTCTCGACACTGTTGTCTTTCAACAAGATGTAGCTCCGTGTCACTGTGCAAACATCGTTCGGGAGTACCTTGATGAGCTCTTACCAAATCGCTGGATTGGACGTGGTGGAAACAGTCCCTCGCTACGTGAGGCTTTATAAAGTCTGAGGTTTACAAAACAAGAGTTACAGACCTACAGGATCTGCGAACCCGCATTGTCGCGGCAATCGCTAAAATAACCCCAGAGATGCTTGAGAATCTGTTCCGCAATGCAGTGGACAGATTTGAGATTTGCAGAGACACTGATAGTGGTGGTGCGCACGTCGAATCTTAGACCTAAGCTTCATAAATAAATATACATCTAATTATGTTACTACATTTCTATCGTAAAATACTATTATTTTAGCAAAATAGATAGGGACTTTTGGACCACCATATATATATATATATATATATATATATATATATATATATATATACACATTCAACTGCAAAGAACACGCAGTATAAATAACGTAAAGAACGACGCTTGTATAGGAGATATTCCGCGCAAGACGAGAGAGAGAGAACGAAACAAATGAAAAAATGAGGTAACCACCCGGGAATCGAACCCGGGATCTTCCGATTGCCGGTCAGATGCGATACCATTACACCATAGGCCTCACTCTTCCAAATGCCGTAATTCTTCTACATACTCGCAGAAACCAATGCCCCAAGGGGGCACCTCCCGCATGCCGTAACATTATATACATTCAACTGCAAAGAACACGCAGTATAAATAACGTAAAGAACGACGCTTGTATAGGAGATATTCCGCGCAAGACGAGAGAGAGAGAACGAAACAAATGAAAAAATGAGGTAACCACCCGGGAATCGAACCCGGGATCTTCCGATTGCCAGTCAGATGCGATACCATTACACCATGGGCCTCACTCTTCCAAATGCCGTAATTCTTCTACATACTCGCAGAAACCAATGCCCCAAGGGGGCACCTCCCGCATGCCGTAACATTATATACATTCAACTGCAAAGAACACGCAGTATAATAACGTCGCGCGGAATATCTCCTATACAAGCGTCGACGTTATTTATACTGCGTGTTCTTTGCAGTTGAATGTATATAATGTTACGGCATGCGGGAGGTGCCCCCTTGGGGCATTGGTTTCTGCGAGTATGTAGAAGAATTACGACATTTGGAAGAGTGAGGCCCATGGTGTAATGGTATCGCATCTGACCGGCAATCGGAAGATCCCGGGTTCGATTCCCGGGTGGTTACCTCATTTTTTCATTTGTTTCGTTCTCTCTCTCTCGTCTTGCGCGGAATATCTCCTATACAAGCGTCGTTCTTTACGTTATATATATATATATATATATATATATATATATATATATACAGGACAGGGTGGGACTAAGGGAGGACTGGGAGATGCGGGTGTGTTACTAAAACCATCCCTGATTGTCCCTCAGTATGTATACTAAATTTGGTGCCGATTCCCCTAGCTGTTTAGGCGTATATAAACGAACAGACATTATCACCATCCTCTCTCTCTCTCTCTCTATAATATATATATATATGCCGTAATATATATATATAAGATGTGTTGTGTGTGTGTGTGTGTGTTCCATACTGAAATGCAAATCAGATCTAAATACGCACCTGTTTCATTGCGACACCGACAGGCGCGGAACAACATCGGGGTGCCACGGCAAATATACACATTAATTTTTAAAAGATGCTTAAATCATTTATAAAAAACTGGTAAAAACTGGTTTTCAAATAAAAGTATATTATGTACTTTAACATGGGTTAGGCTGTGTTAGATTAGATTAAATTAGAGATTAGATTAGGTTAGCTACTGATGTAGCAGCATAGTTTCTAAACTTGTCGCTATGGATAAGGTACAAACTGACGTGGCATAAAAAAAGTGAAGTTACGTGTGTGTGTGTGTGTGTGTGTACACCTGCATGAACACATTTATATAGTGAATTTCACGTTCATTTTCTTTTCTCTTATATGCAGAAAGGAGGGGCCAAGGGCAGGCGCTGGCTCTTTTCCAAAATCCGGACCGTTCTTTATAATTAGAAAGTTACATTATTATTATGTGGTTTTGCGCGCTGAGTTCAAAAAAGTTATTCTATTTTTGGAGAAATGAAAAGTAAAAAGGTTACAGCAATTTTTATTTATAATATTAAGTAGATATATGTGTTAACCCCTCTTTTTATGGCCCTGAGGCGGTTCGAATCGACGGGGGTTCTGGTTGGGAGGCAGCAACGGATATTTCTCGCGATAGTTTTCTTCTATAACATTCTAATTTTTCTCTCATTTTTTTTCTCTTTCTATAATACTCTGATACTTTCTTCGTAGGTTCGCCGATTTTCTTTTTATAACTTATCGGGAACTATTTTTTCTACTTTATTTTACTAAGTTCTCTGAAGAGAGCCAAACTCGAAGGGGAAAAATAAAAAGTTTCTCTCACTGTAATTTACTTCTAAAAATGTACAGGTAGTGCTGTGAATTTACAGGGGTAGAGGTTCGACCTCTTTCGACCATGGCTCAGGCCGGAATCTAAAAAATTTAAGGAGGCAAGGGGCCTCTGCCCGCTCCTTGCAGCGAGGCTGCTAACAAGGGAGTCTCGTAGTAGTGACCAAAGAAGAGAGAAGTTAATTTTACGATTACATGTATCATATAAGTCTAAATGTTGGGGGAATACAGTTGAAGGTTAAGTTCCCTCCTTTTAAACACATGATCAGATGAAAGATTCCAAATAAAAATTTAAAAAACAAAATAAAAACTAATCGTATTTTCGCCGAGTATACGTTTCTGAAGGCGATATAATTTCGTAGTAATACATAAATACAATCTAAGTACATCATTGAGTACGTTGTAATTTTGGTTAATTACAATTACGATTACAATTACCAATTAATTCACATTCGCTTATTATCGTTAATTATCGTTATTAAAGTACATTACATTATATTAAATTATTACATTTAATTACAATTTTATTAAAGTACATTACATCAATTACATTATTAAGTACATTCGTCACTTACAATTCTTAGTATTTTTATATTTATATATGGTTATTAGTACAACACAAAGTACATGGGCACATACGGTATATAACATAATATACAACATAATATGTTATAAATTTGAATCAGAGCGAGAGGAGATTTTTATCTTAGAAGCGTTCGCGTCTGCTGTAGTTAGCGGAATTTGATCACTTACCTAAGCATTTTCGAGTTCATTGCGGGAGGCGAAATAATTAAAAATAAAAATAAAAAAAATAATACACGAGAACGTATTTGTGCGTTTTCGAACGAACAGATACGAATGCATAAAGTTTTGCATTTCATAGACTGACACGAGTAAAAATTTATATTTAATAGAATTGATATAGGATAATGGTCAAGATAAGATATGGACGTATGGGCGAATATGGTTGAATGTTAATATTTATACTGCATAACACCACAAATAAATAATGACGTATAGAGAATGGAGTTTTTTATATTAAAGAATTTACTATACATTGAATACGGAAGATGTCCAAATACTAAACACGTGATTCAGTGTTCAAGGTATGGAAACCGTGAAGGAAATTTAAGTTATTTTATGACGTCATAGTGTATAAGTCATTATTGGGAGGATTTAAAAGAAACGAATTAGAGACAAAGAGTGGGTATTAAGGACTAAGAAGCACAACTACGAGTTCCAATCCTGTTATATGCAATGTGTATGCATAATCTAGGAACGAGGGTGAGATGCAAGACAACCATAATTAATTATAATAAATTCTATAACAAATGAAAAATGGAAAATGGATACGACTAAACCATAGAAATGGTAGATCGTAGGGTTGTGACACAAACAAAAATAGAAAGCTACAAATAAATTTTTATCCAAAATCGCATCACGCGACCTTGGCTCCTCATGTAAAAATGAATATGGATTATTCATTGTTCATTTTTATATATGTAAATAATGGTAATAAAAATTGCTGTAACTTTTTTTACTTTTCATTTCTCCAAAAATAAAATAACTTTTTTGAACTCAGCGCGCAAAACCACATAATAATAATGTAACTTTCTAATTATAAAGAACGGTCCGGATTTTGGAAAAGATCCCAGAGGTCCGCGAAAATGCCTCTCTTTATAAGAAAGAAAGAGAGAGAGCCAAAATCAAGGCTCTTCGATATTCTCTTTTTTATTTATTTTTAACTGTACAAGCCTCGCGTTAACCCAAAGAATTAAATGTATGAAGAAACCTTTGACAGAAAGTTAATTTGTAGTCCATTATTTTACGAGTTCGTACATCACCAGAGGGTAATTCAGTCAATGAAAGTAAAAGTAAATCAAGTGAGATTTTAGGAATGATAAAGTGGGATAAAAAGATCAGTGAGAGACCAAAACTAAAAGTATATTGTTCATTACTGAATTTTCTCCTGAAAAATTAGGTTTCGCGCATTCTGCGTTCAAAATATATGTAGAAAATGTGGGAAAAGTATTGTCTCAAGTAATGCTATGATACCCAATCAATAATGGTCACTTGGGTATCTATATTTATACTTATGGGTATTTATTCTTATTTATTGTACATCTGCGTGACTTCTATAAGGTTCTATACATTATTTATTGGCATATGTATTAACCTAATGTTGGGACTATATGTTGGGACATATATGTTGGGACTATAAGTTGGGACATATATGTTGGGACTAATGTTAACTGACCTGTGGATTAGTTTAAGTTAGGTTCGACTAGTCTAGGTTAACAAAAATTAGGTTAGGCTTAGTTAGGTTACGCTAGGTTAGATTAGGTTAATTTAGTTTTCTAGGGTGCCGAGAGACTGTCCCGTAACGGAAGTGGGTATAGGTCCTTATATTTTGGGGTATAGGCCTATATTTTTACGTTTGACTTTCGGCATAAATCATTTCAAATCTTGATGTAATTTTCAGTGTAGCAAATTATCGTTGTTACATCGCACAAACTATTTACGTTAAAAAATTATAATAAATTATGATAATTTTGATAAATTATGATAATTTAGCATCAATTGAGTTAAATATACAATTATTTAGTCCTTTACTCGTTTTCAAAAGTATCATTATTATGATATGTCCAAACAAAAGCTTGAATAAAATTTTGAGCAGTTAACATGTCTAAAACATGATTTAGAAAATGGATTAACATTATAATTGGTTTCGTGTTGCTAATTATATTTAACGAATACGCAGTAAAGGTAAGTCATTACTAGTATTCGTGTTTATGTGTTTAATTAACCGTATTTTGTAGTTAAGAATTTAATGGTTTGGCAAATTTGATTCAATTTTAAACGTGTTAATTTGGACTAAAGTTTTACTAAATCTAATAAGGTGTTACTAAATTTGGCAACCCAGCACATACCCATACCCTAAGATACCCACACCCCAATTTATTTATTGGACAGGAACGCGAGAAACATTTATTTAATGTTAAGATGTCCAGAGTGAAATCATCAATTTTTATGATTTTTTGCAGGCGTTAAGTATTCCTGTTAATTTTATGATTTCTGGCTTCGTACTGACAGCTCGGGTTATATGACACAGAGACCTACCCATGGACACGGGTTGCTACATCATCATCAGGACGCGAGGGACGGTCACCCATTCTACCTACTACCTACCTACCAAGAACATACACACATACCACATCAAGCAGGATACTCAAACTCCTCCCCAGTCATAACGTTCTGTTCCCCCTCACTAGCAACACATACACAATAGAGAACAGAAAAACAACTGTCATCAGACCACCTGCCCATCATCATTACAACACATTCTACACTCTGCCCCAACAGCCTTAGGCACACTTACAGAACTTACAAGAAAGCTGATTGGGAACAGTTCAAAATACAGACTGAGGAACAATTCACCACATTAAACAGCACACCCATCATAAACATCAATACAACACTCAAGACATTTAATCAGATCATCAATAATGCAAACAAATACATACCCAAGGGTAACATTAGGAAATACAACCCAAATTACACTAGAGAAATAGCCCACCTCATAAAGCAACGTAACAACCTCAAATATAACACACAAACACCACACACAGAAGCCATAAAACAGCAGATACAACAGCTCAACACAGAAATAAACAACAAACTCAAAGAAAAACAAACAGAAACATTCAGGGAATTCATAACAACACTAAACCACTCCACAGATACATCCAGGCTATACAAGACTATAAACAGCATTACCCACTCTAACAGCGGCATTCACACCTCACACGCGGCTATCTGTCGCAGCCAAAATAATATCCCAACATACACACAACAAGCTAACATTCTAGTTAATCACTACGCAAAGATAAGTCACTTAAACAGAGACAACAACCAGAAACACGCAGACAGACAAACAGCCAGACACAAGAAAACCTACAGACTCGACACAACCATTACACCCTTCAATACAGACCAGACTACCAAGATCAAAAACATTAAGAATTCGAAGGCTACTGGACCAGACAACATATCTAACATACACCTTAAACACTTGGGCCCACAAGGAATACTAGCTCTCACAAATATCAGCACATATTCATACCAACACTGTATTATTCCTGACATATGGAAACAAGGTAAAATTATTACACTACTCAAACCAAACAAAAATTCAACAGAACCAGCTTCCTATAGACCCATTACTTTACTATGCCCACCTTCCAAAGTAACAGAAAGACTAATCTTACAAATCACCAACCCACACATTCCACTATCGCCTACTCAACATGGATTCAGACCTCACCACTCAACCACGACATTACTCACTAACCTCACGCAGCACATCATGGATGGCATCAACTCCAGACGACCAGCTCAACGTACACTATTAGCAACAATAGACATTAGTAAAGCATTTGATGCTATCCCACGCTTCCCTCTCATAAACAAAATACTCAACACAAACATGCACAATAACACCAAAAGGTGGCTAAGCAACTATCTCTCAGGAAGATACTCACATGTCACATTTAATGGCAAGTCATCCAAAAACAAGCTTTTTCCGAACGGGGTCCCTCAAGGCTCTGTTCTCTCACCAACACTCTTCAACTTATACATGCATGACATTCCAACACCTATAGATAACAAGCTTACCTTATCATCATATGCAGATGATATCACTCTAACATCCACCCACAACAACATCGACACCGCTACAAATAACCTACAAACATACATAAACAGTATACAAGACTGGCTCGCACACAATAGACTCAAAGTAGCGCCCACAAAATCAACCATCACCTTGCTTACAAGCAACACAAAAGAACACCAGGTAATTCCACAGCTTACACTAAACAACATCAACATTCCACACACTCACAGAACCAAAATACTTGGTGTCACATACAACACATCATTATCTTTTGCAAACCACATTCAGGACATTAAAAACAAATGTACGTCAAGACTTAACACGTTTAGGGTACTAACAGGCACAAACTTTGAACACCAGCAGGAAACAACATCACTCATATGCAAACAATATATTCGCTCAGTTATGGACTATGCTAGCCCATGCTGGGCACCCATTATTTCAAACACACACATAAACACCTTACAAACAATACAAAACAACGCACTTCGTATCATTACAGGATGCACTCAAACAACACCAACAGAACACCTGCACACAGAAACAAAAATACTAAAAGTTAGGGAACATTTAGACATGAGGGGAACACAATTCATGGCAGCAGCGACAACTAACCCACAACACCCTTGCCACTACATGTACAATCATGCACCAACACCTCGCACCATTAAGGTAACACCAGAGAGACATTATAACCAAATACTCCATTCCATACCACGCCCCACAGACATCACACAGTACAGAAAACACACACACACACACACCTAACCAACAAAGCACTGACACGACTCGGTCCGAATGCGGTCCTAGGTGCGAAGCCGCCACCCATTAACAGGTCAGAGATCAGCCTGAGCAGATCGGATCGAGTTAACTTAGTACGATTCCGATGTGGACATCACCCCAACTTACGGACATATAAACACAGACTAGACAACTCCATAAACGACACCTGCCACCTGTGCCAGGACACACCACAAACAATTGAACACATTATGACAGACTGTACCGCTCTAGTACAACAACGAACACAACACAACATCACTAGTGCGCTGAACCTCTGGTCCACTCCGGAGAGGGCGATCGGTTACCTGCGTGCCGCCGGCTTGCTCGATCAGGGTGGGCTGATCGGCTAAACAACAACAACAACTACCTACACTCAATGTCGCTGAATTTCGCTGACCTTACGGGACCTTACGTAGCCTTTGAAGGTTTTTTAAATTATTTGAGTCGTTAAAAGGACGCAACATCTCTCACAAGTATTATTTAAATATAGAACATTAAATTTTGCAAATAAATTCTATGATCATAATTTATCATATATGAGGTTCTCCCAGGAAGAAGTGGCTAAGCGACAAAAGTTAAAAAAAAAAAAAGAAAACGCAGTTAAAGTTGTACCAAATTTGAAAGTGAAATAACGTTTGAACTTTTTAAGTTATTTCGGCGAAATATCTTCAAAAAGTTCGAAAGTTATTTCACTTTCAAATTGGTACAACTTTTACTGCATTTTTTTACTTTCGTCGCTTAGCCACTTCTTCCTTAGGGAGCCTCATATATTGTATTTGAGTAAATATTTATCTTTGTTGGGAATTTTGTTATTGTTTGGGACTGGCATATATTGTAAGCCTTACACGGTATTTTGTCTCAATTATACAATTCTTAGGGCAATCCTTGGACTGAATGCCCTAAATTAAGGCTTTACTATTATACTACTTTTGTTAAACTAGCTCTCAACAAATTTATTGTAAATGAAGGGTAATAAAAGGGAGTCCGTTATGTGCCATGTCCCTGAAATGGTATGTAGCGGATTTTCCTTTTCTGCCCTTCAAATGTACTTCCTACATGGCAAAAATTAACATCGCTACGGGCTGATTATCTCTTTAACACTATAATTCAATGGGATTAACAGTTCAGTAATGTTAAAATTATCGTCATCGAACTTCTTTCGAATTTTGCAGTCAAAAACATCAATATTCTCACGAAAACGTAAAACCTATCCACATTTTTAAGGTCTTTATATTACTGTAATCAAGTTCATCTTCTAAATACTTCACATCGCATAACCTACTTGCAGCCAGCACCCGTTACTTTTCCCTATGAGCGAGCGAAATGAAAAACACTGAGATCGAGGTTCGACTCCCGATGGTACTGGTAATAATTATAGTCCAGGAGTTAGCTCAATGGGCAGCATTCGTTGACCCGAGCGCTGTACCAGTTTCTGGCTCTCCTCACTAATTATAACCTATAGACTGGCTTCCATATAAAGACCTAAAGTAATTCCTTCATAGTACCGTCGGAATGAGAGGAGAAACGTGCAAATCTGAGTTACAGTAAATAAACCCAAAGCTTATTAACAGAAAGACTTATCAAATTATGTTTCATGAATAGAAATACGATTACAGAGTACACGACAGTAACCAGATAGAGCACTAAATGGGTTTAAGTTTTACCTGCAACCCGACGTTGTTAGGGACATTTCTAAGAAGTGATTAATCTTTAACTGATACAGAAATGGAATTTCTCATAATTGGTAACCTTGGTTTTGCTTCCGTCCGAATTATTCGTTCTGACGAAGGTTAAACTTGTTGCTCCCCTTAGACCTACAGCTTAACCTCGAATACGAACCACGACCCACCACAGGTGGTCAGAAATTACAAGATCCTAGATCGGACTCGAGCGCCACTTCCCTATCGACAGCGGTTTTATCCATTTATCTACCAACCAATTTTATTGTATGGAAGATGAACAGCTGAGTGACGGCAGGCGGTGCGCCTGCCGTCACCGGGAATCGAACCCGGGACCAGTGGATTCGTAGTTAGCGGTGCTAGCCACTACACCACGGATGCGCAACGTTCGTATTACTGAATTAAGATTCACTGCAGATAACCCGGCCATTCTATAGAAACATCCTTAGCAACGGCTGGTTGCTAAGGGAGTTAGTTTGTATGGAAGTGACCTTTCTGGTTATTAGTTAGTTTGTAATATAACTGACTGAACTAAAATTATTCCTTATTGATACCATCAGACGAAAGTATCGTTCGCATATAAAAAACATTTCAGACCAGGAATAGGAATGCGCCAAATCTCCAAAAGCGTTTCAAAACAAAAAAAATCTTTGAATATCAAGTCTTTTTGACTCCCTGAAGTATATCATTTATGCTCAGAAATACCTTGAAATATTGTGAAATGTCTCTTCCTCAGTAGATATTAATAGAATAAAAGAGACAGCTAATTAACATAAAGAATTTAAAATATTCCTATAATTAGCGTAAGGTATCTGAAATACTTGCTTTAATTACTCAAAACAAAAACTTGAGAACGATCTCTTAATTTCATGTGTTTTACAACATAGCAGAGAAAAAAAAATGACGGTCTTAATTTCTACTTGCTTTCGTTCATAATTCGTCACCCCTGAACGTCATTTCTTCATTATTCTAAATTTATTTTAATAATGAAATAGTTCCCCTTGTTTCTTGGGTCGAT